>CM043318.1:41052467-41079967 GCA_023736055.1 Quercus glauca | reverse complement strand
AATCGAAACGCGAACCAAAGGTATAAGTGTAACACCTTGACCCAATGATTATAATTGAATCACGAACCAAAGGTATAAAGTTTGAACGCCACAAGGAAGAATCCCTGATAAGTTCACAATTCTTGAAGAACCAAAAGAAGAGCAAAGCCTCACCTTTTCTGATTTTTTATTCAATAATCCCCTATTACAATGAGTGCATGCTATTTATAAGGCATGACTGAAAATAGAAAAATATAAAAAAACGTACTAAATAATAAAACCCTAAATAAAAGTTGATTTGGTCTGAAAATAGCAGATCCAAAATAGGAAAAATAGCTAAAAACGTTCTAAATAACAAAAGCCTAAAATTAAGGTAGATTTGATCCAAAATTAGAAGCTCCAGAGTAGGAAAAATGTCTATTAACTGATATGGAGCTAGAAAATCAATCAGCCATTAATCCACGCCATAAATCACGCCCAATTCAGCCAGATCAACCCTCAATAGCTTGGATTAAATTTATTACGCCTTCATCTTCCTTTGGGCCAAGCTTGGAATGTCCTATGTTAGAATCAGCCCAAATCTCTTGAATTAGCCCATTAAGTGCTTCTTTGATCTTCTTGGATCTTGCTTTAGTAATAGGCCCAACTAGAACATGCAATGGATCCTTGAATGCTTGTTGATTCTCATCACTCTCTTTCTTTTATTTCTTTTTCTTTTTACTCCCTCCTCTCTCCCCCTCTCTTTTTTAGATATGGCTACAAGAGAGGTTTCGGTTGCTTCAACTTCCCACCGTATTTCTCAGCAACTACCCCCCTAGGCATCTTAAGGACCACCAGCTTCATCAGAATGACATAAGCTTCAAGTCTTACATGGAGCTTATGGGTCACCTCAAGGAGACTGACATTTAGTGGGTCGTGGAGTGGTGACACATATCAAGCATGGTCCATAGTTCCTACAAGGACTACTGTGTGACTTTAGTTGGACTTCGTTGCTACTCATACTACTCCACTTGTTGCATCTCAAGGCAATTTGAAGAGCGTCGAGGTGCTCCTTATGATGAAGGTGCCTTCCACACTACGGTGTTTACCAATAGGATCTTGGGCAGGATTAGTGAGGCTTGGCCGCACTGTAGGGTGACGAAAGGCATTATTCCACCTTGATGCATTTATCACTGTGGGGTACAAGCAATGGTTGGAGGATGACAAGAAGTGGATTCCGAGGGATAAGAAAGCTTACATGACTGAGTGATGACCTTGATATGCCCCATGTTTTACTTTTTTACACTTTTATGATTCTCATGTTTTTGTTTTTGAATTTAATAAAGGATTGGAATGTTCCAAATCCCCTATGAAAAAAATCTTATCATTTAGTGAGGTCCAAAATATCACAAGCATAAATCTAAAACTAAAAGGGCCCTCAAAATAGGCAAGGCTTAATTCACCAACTAAGGCCCACTTAAAATGAGTAAGAGGAAGCCCAAACCCCTAGATGGGCAAGCTTTGGGGCCTTGAAAAGATATGAAAAGGAAAAAGGAACCTCATCCCAGCCTTTGTAAGGAGAGTTTTCTAGGACCCCAGAAATGGATTAAACCAGGATACCTTAGGACTACTAAAGCCATGGGATCCTTGGGACTACTAGAGCCACAGGATCTTTGGGAAATGTAGGAGGGGATCAGCTGAGACTTAGATATCTCAAGGGAGCATGCCCATGGACACAAGGAACAAAGATAGACACATCCAGCAACTGCCTATGGCTCAGAAAAATGGATGATGACTTAGGTATCAACAATTCATGAAAAAAGAAGTCTGGTACCTCGGGGAATGCAAGAAGATGAACCATGAAGGAAGATGGTTTGAGCTTATTCAGCTTGACAGGGAAGAATCTACCTATTTAGAGAAAATGAAAAAAGGTGAAGCAGCAAAAAAGGTGGATCTGAAAAGGAGCACCTAGAGGCTTTGGGAAAAGAGGATTGAAAGTCAACCCTTCGGACCCCCCAAAAGAAGAAGGTCAGCTAGGGGCTTTTTAAGGGGAAACCTCAAAAGGAGAACATAGTGAGAAAATAAGGAATGAACCAGCCACTAATGTTGCTAACACAACATTGGTTCTAGGACCCAAGGCAGCAAATGGAAGGAATCGATGGTACACCAAAAAACCCTAGAAAGGTACTATAAAAGGGGGTGAAGCCATCAGCAAAAACTATTCAGCAATAACTAATTAGAGCTAATAAATCCTTTGAAAGACTTTTTTAAAATTCAAAAAGGAGAAAAGATGGAAAACGCTGTGAGGGATTCTGAGATAGGTTGAAATAGGCACTAGAGGATACACTTGGATTCGAAGGAATTCAAACCTCAAAAGTCTTGGAAGCCCACAAAGAGCTATCTAAGTCTGTGACTTTTGAACTTATTTGAACCTTGCGACATATCCCAGTGGAAAGAAGGGCCCAATGTACTAAAACTCAATATAATGAAATATCATTTTACTTTCGAGGATCCCTAACGTCCTTAATTGTTTTTTCTTTATTTCTTTATTGCTCCTTAGCCGTTTGCTTTACAATATATATATATATATATATATTTGTATATATGAATATGTATGTCCTGTAGGATTCATGTTTTGTGCACAACTTGGTTCGTAATCAACCCAACACAGCTGTAACCAAGCCCAGTCCACAAAACCACAAATAAAAAACTCTTTAGGGGCCCAACTTCCTTGATTCTACTTGGGCCTAGGTACTGTCCAAAAAAAATAAAAATAAAAAACCCACATTTTAAGGTGACTCTGCTGGGGACTAGGCAAAGAAGAAGGAAGAAGTAATCCCTTCGCAAAGCATGGCTCCAACGCCAAGGAACAGCAATGGTACCAATGTGCCACCTACGGTATCAGAACTCGTGGGAGAAAATGAAGTAGCTTATAGGCAAAGGAATGAGGTACCCCTTGTAGAACACGATGTTGCCCCAAGGCAAAGGCGCGAGATGCGAGAGCTAGACCCTATGGTCCAAATGGTAGAAATGGTGAAGGATCTCCAACAGGAGATCTATCTCCTTAAAGAAGGAAGAACCTAGGAGATTAGATAATGCCCCTCCCCTAGTCAACCAGGAAAGTGTTTAGCCAGAAGGAGGGTCAGCAGTAAAGGGGGAGCCAATCCCCAATATCTCACTTTAGTAGATGTGAATGTCCTTCTTGAATAGGAAAGGGAAAAGCTTTTGGGGGTTCCCAAGCAATTCTCTAGGGATCCCTCATTCCCAACAGAGCTCCTTGGCAAGCCTTACCCCAAAAGATATGAACCCCCAAAGTTCCACCCATTCAATGGGAGGAATGGGAGTGCTGTAGAGCACATGAGCAGATTAATTCACTCCATAGGTCCCTATGAAAGGGACAAAGAACTATGTTTAAGGGAATTCACTAAGTCCCTAGTGGATAGAGCATATACTTGGTACACCACCTTGAAGTCCGGGTCCATCAAGACCTAGGATGAGATGATGGAGTGATTCTGTGAAAAGTACTACCCAAGCAAGGATAAGGACACTTTCCAGAGCCTTCAGATGGTGAAGCAAAGGCCTGAGGAGGATCCTGTCCAGTTTATTAAAAGATTCAAAGATGTCTCTCTAGACTGTTATGGAGACCATGAAGAGAAGGAGCTTGTGGAGACCTATATATCCAACATGCTCTATGATTACAGACTCAATCTAGAGAACTTATGCATAACTCAGTTTTCTGACCTGTTGCAAAAAACCAGAAGGACAGCGTTAACCATAAAAACAAAAAGAGGAAGAGGCCTGAAGGAAAAGTGACCAAGGAACAACCTGCAATCCCATTTACCGCAGAGGAGCTGAACCATGTTCTGGTTAAGTGGATTGGAGACGAATTCGTTAGACCATTCACCGTGTCGAGGCCACCCACTGAAGAGGAAATAAAGAACCCCATGTTTTGCAAGATCTACAACTATTTCAAGCATTCCACCAAGGATTGCTGGACTCTCTGGAGGCTTTTTCATAAGAAGCTCAGGAAGGGGACCCTGGAGCTTACTGTGAGAGTGCTTTTTTTTCTTAGCACACAGGCCCAAGTAGAGACAAGGATCCCGGGCCCAAATACTTGTTATTTTGGTGGACTGGGCTTGGTTCACCGCAGCTAAATGGGGCTGATTACGAACCAAATTGTGCGCAAGTCACATAAAGCTCCTCAAGATGAAAAATGCAATTCCTCTTGGTACCTTAGGGCGTACTGTCATGGGATCCCGGGGCGTACTAGGCCTATAAGAACCCAGAATGCTTTAGTTCTCTGAACTATATGATATTTTCCATGTTTATTATGCAATAGAGCTTTGTCCTTTCCCATTACCTCTATGGGTGCTACATAAAAACACACTACATATATCTTCAAATAATTGTTAGTTTCTAAGATTAGGATATGCATTTTAATACATATACATATATGTAAATGAGTTTCATGAGAATGATTCAGCCACGAGGATCTTGGCCCCAATTCTCACAGACTTGGTGCTTTTGCACAAGACTTGTGGGATTTGGAACTCAAGTCCGAGTGGCTTTGCTTGGGCTTTGCCTTCCAAGATAGCTAGGTGAGAAGGATTTTACCAAGAAATAGTAAAGAAAGACAATGTAATAAAGAAATACACGAAATAATTGTTAGAGATCCTCAAATCAATATGAGGTATTTTATTATTTTTCTTGATAGTGGATTACAATATGCTCACTAAGACGTAATACAAGGTCCAAATAAGCTCAAAAATTACAGACTTAGATGGCTATCTAAGCCTCTAAGACTTGCAAAGTTTGAATGCTTTTGAATCCGAGTATGTGCTATAGTGGCTATTCTCGGGGATACTGGGAGATATTCCTCTGTTTTTCTTGAGTTTTACAGAGTTATCTTAACGATTCCCTTCTGGCTTTTCCATTCTGCATCATGCCCCTTTAATATTGGCTACTTCCCTCTTTTTATAGTGCAACTCTAGGGCTCCGGGGTACTAGTGATTTCTCACTTTTGCCCCTCAGAGCTCGTGCTGTGTCAGTTTACTCAGGGGCTGGTCGTTTCTTTTTTTCTTATAATTTCTTCCTTTTGGTGCGACCAAGCGGAAAGCCCCTAGCTAGTTTTCCATTTCAAGGTTCCCTCTGTTCGCTGATTCTTCAGCTATTTGGCCCTTTCTTCCACTTTTCCAGTTTTTGGTTGCACTCCATCCTTGTCATTTTCCTCAAATAGTTGGAATCTTTTACTGCGGGGTTGAAAGCTCCTTCCAGTTACCTCTTTTTTTATGGTTTTCTCATTGTTGGTTCCTTGAGCCACAGCTCCCGCGTTTTGCTTCGTACTTTCTGATCCCACTGTATGTCTGGGTGCATAAGACCTACATGCTCTTTGTCTTTTATCCCTCTTTTAAACCTGCTTCAATCCACTTTAGCTATGCTACACATCCTGAGGATCCCGAGCCTCTGCCAACCTCTGGGGATCCCGGCCCAACTCTTTCACTAGAATTTGCTGGATTTTTTAATGGCCTTTTTTGCTGGAAATCTGAACATACATAGGGCCTTGATGTTGATTCTTCTTGCTACACGAATTAGGCCTTCTTTATTTTTTTATGGAATAGGCTTTGTTGTGAAATTTTGGACCTCAACATTAGCCCCCCGAGCTTGTGGGTTACCTGTAGCCCACGCGCAAGAAAATAAATTATTTTTGGACACTTTCCTGCTTTGTAGAACCAATGTGTAGATCAAATAATTCTTAAGGGAAACTCCAAATGAATTGCTACACTTCCTTCATGGAATGAACTAACATGTTGCCAAAGATTAGAATTCACCTTCATGTTAGTATTAAGCTGTAGATTGGTATTCAATTTTCCATAAAACAAATCAATTTTGTCAAGCCGACAATGCAGAATTCATATATAGCCAAAATTATATTGGTATTGCATTTGATGCCAAGAGTATACTTCTAGCACTAGTGTTTTTTGCTAATAATTCTAGGATATGCTTTTTGAAAGTAGCATACAAAAATTAAATCTTAATATCATATAGCATTGCTTTGTCAATAAGATTTTGTTTGTTTTACAAAATAGGTTGAGTGAGGGCAGCCCTCATGAACTTTGCCAAAGATATTATATGCATTGTAGTACATGCTTGCTATGGCTAAGGTGAATAACACCCAAATGTTTGCCACATGAGATTTTTAGTCCATGAATAGTGACTTACCAATGGGACCATAATATCATAAATCATTGAATCATATAAACATGTTGATTTAAAGTCTAATCAAGGCTAGCTATTCTTCTCAAAATGTATTAAGAGACAGAAACTTCCTTGAGGACATGGCTTAGAATGCTTAAGAACATCTTCATACCTTGCTTTAGCTAAAGACCTTGCTCTTCTTGTGGATGCTCTTGATCTTTGCCTTATTCTTTTTTCAAATTGTGAGAGATTGTATAATACTTCAAATTGCAGCAAATTATTCACATATCATGCCACCAATTATATTGCTATATACCATATCGTTCATGAGCCAAAGAAAATAACAGTGGTTGAACTTATGTATAGTAAAGTTTGCACTAGGCTTCTCAATTTTCATCAAGTGAAAGATATATCTAAGGAAATTTTTTTTTTTTTTATCTTATCTTAGCCCCCAGTGTATGCACTGGAAAAGCCAATTGCCAAATAAGACATAGCAATAAAATTATTTCACGTATATGAAACCATGTGAGGATTTCAACCACACAAGAATTCCAAATTTTGGTTTTTGATAATTGGTTAAGTAAGAAGACCAAAATATTAGAATTTTCACTTTAATCTACATGAATAAAGTATTAGTGCATGGGTGATACCTCTTGCACAACTTTCCGCAGTGTTTTGATATATTCAAACATGGTATTAATGAGTAGGCTCACCGAAAGGGTACCTTTCTTTTGTTGAATTGAAGTACCTCCAAGCCTTTGGTGAGTTTACACCTTGTAGGAGGAGGGAAATGTTGCTAGCTGGTTTGCAATGTCATTGACTAATCTCTTTGTATAGAGATTTGCAAAAGTATCCATGCTTTTGCGGCTTCGAGTGATATGCTCTTGGATTTTTTTTTTTTTTTTTTTTTAAGCTATGCCTTCCTTGCTTCCTTAGGCTCCCTTGAACCAATTTCTTTCAAGGAGGTCAATCTTGTGCTCTTTATATACCCACTTTTGGATTTTTATACCCACTCAAGGCTTTTTCTCTTCGTACCCCTCGTTGGGCCCCGCTTACAATTCGCACCCTTTGCTGGGACGTGCTACGACTTGTATCTATTGCTGGTACATGGTACAGCTTGTACCCATTACTAGTACGTGTTGCAAGTTGTACCCATTACTAGGATATGCTTACAATCTGCACTTGTACCTATTGCTGGTACATGCTACAGCTTGTACCCATAAACTTTTGCTTGTGACCATTTTCTTGGTTGTACTTGGAAACTTTTGGTCTTGGCCAATTTTTGAGCCATGTATTTAGAAAATTTGTTCTAGGCCAAGTCCTAGGCTAGGTACATGGAAAGTTTGCTCTTCCCAAGTCCTAGGCCATGTTACTTGAAAAATTCTGTTTTGGTCAAGTCCTGTGCCAGGTACATGGAGAGTTTTCCCTTTCCCAAGTCCTAGGCCATGCCACTTTGGAAAATTTCTATTATGATCAAGTCCTGGGCTAGGTACATGGAAAATTTTCCCTTTCCCAAGTCCTAGGCCATGCCACTTGGAAAATTCTGTTTTGGTCAAGTCCTGTGCCAGGTCCATGGAAAGTTTGCCCTTTCCCGAGTCCTAGGCCATGCCACTTGGAAAATTTATATTATGATCAAGTCCTGGGCTAGGTACATGGAAATTTTTCCCTTTCCCAAGTCCTAGGCCATGCCACTTGAAAAATTTTCTATTATGATCAAGTCCTAGGCTAGGTACATGGAAAATTTTTCATTTCCCAAGTCCTAGGCCATGCCACTTGGAAAATTTCTATTATGATCAAGTCCTGGGATAGGTACATGAAAAATTTTCCCTTTCCCAAGTCCTAGGCCATGCCACTTGGAAAATTTGTTTTTGATCAAGTCCTGGGCTAGGTACATGGAAAATTTGTCCTTTCCCAAGTCCTAGGCCATGCCACTTGGAAAATTTGTTCATGACCATTGAATTTTTCAATCTTTTAAAAAAAAGTTCCTTCGTAGCCCCTCGTTCTCAAGTGGGTCACTGAACTGATTTCTTTTCTTTTCTTTAATGGGTTGAGGATTTGTTTCCTTCTTTGAGGATCTTCTAAAATATCCTCTCTTGGCTATGAACAAATCTTTTATGGAAATAATCTTCTTTTATGAGTCATCTAAGGTTGCTCTCACTGGTAAACTGGTGGCCAGGGGCTTCACGAAGATGATTCTGTCATAGTGTTTATTTTAAGTGGGGGATCCCCGCACGAGGATCCTGGAAGAGGAAGGCTTCCTCTAGGCATGCTTGTTGAAGGCTGTCTTCACAAACCTCACAGTCTGTTTCTTTACAAGGATCTCTACCGCTACTGCTTTTTTAGAGATCTTCTCATTCGATAGGTACTCCTCTTCTTCGGGGAACTAGGTCAGTAAGTTTGCTACAGCTTTGCTCTTGACAGCTCTGGGGATCCTTCCGACCCATACTGTATTGGGAAATTAATATTAATCACCGGGCTACTCTTCAAGATCGCAAGGGCTGATGGATGAGGGCTTTTATTGGATGAGAGCTTGTCACCAATAGGATTTGGTGGGATGAAAAGTAATGATTCAATTGTTGAGATGCATGATCGCCATACACGCCCTTTCTATGTTGGGATACCTCATTTCGGTGTCCTTCAATACTCTGTATATTTGGGATCGGGATCCCAAGTACAACAATAATGATTTTGCCATGGACTAGTACCCATAAAGTAGGCAAATGATATGTTCTGTTAAAATTTTATGAAAGACATTTGGATGCTCAGCCCCCCATACAAAGACATTCTCCTTTTTCAACAGTTTGGATAGTCCACCAATGGCCAAGGTTGGTTTTCGTGTGAACTTCCTAATGTAAGAAACTTTTTCCAAGAAGCTCTTAAGTTCCTTGACCGTAGTATGCCTCTTCATGGTTGATATTATTGTTGCCTTAGTTGGATCTATGAGGAGATTGATGTTTAGGCGAATGAAATTTATCCTTTGGACGTGCCTTATTTAATTTGAAGGAGTCCACGCCAATAAATCTTCATATTTTTCCATAGCTCCACCAGTTGCTCTTTTTTTTTTTGTACTAATAACTGATTGCTAATTAGGATGGGCCCCAAGTTCCTTGGGTCAGCCCCCAAGTTCACCTCTTCTATGATAGGCCACAAACTGAATGACCCCTTGTGATTTAAACTAATTAATTAATTTAGCCAAGTTATTAATTAATCAATTTAACATGCAAATACGTGGCAGCACAAACAAATCACCAAATAACAAAATATGCAGCGGAAAATAAATAACACGGTGATTTGTTCACGAATGGGGAAAACCCTAACGGCAAAAACCCCACCGGGTGATTTTCAGGTCACCACTCCCGAAACTCCACTATTATCAAATCAAGCGGTTACAAATAAGGAATCCCAAGTACCTTACCAACCTACAGTTGAACCCTTACCCCAATACCCAATTGGACTTGATCTGTAGCGACAGTTCCCACTTTTGATGCACGGCTCCCAAGTACGTGACTAACCAGATGCGCGGATCCCAGTACGCGACTTCAATCACCAACTTTAGAATGAGAGGTTGGCTGCAGAGTTCTTCAGATCATCCTATGCATGAAGATCAGGAAGATGCTTGGTCACAAAACCCTAAGGTGCACAATACACAGCAACTTCTTGAAGAAGATGATCTAGGTTAAGAACTTCGTCTCAGAGCACAATTTGCTTGAACAAGGATTGCTCAATGCTTATGCAACTTGTGTCTTTGTTGACGGCTCTTAAAACACTCCTTAAATATGTTTAGGGTTAGAAGAAAAGAAGGCCCAAAAACATATTCACGGATCCCAAGAAAATCAGATTGTAATTCTGACTTTTTAAGTCTCGACAGCTAGCAGGTGTCGAGGTAGGTGTCGAGCAGGTGTCGAGCTTTAAAAATTCTGCACTTCAACTTGCTTTTTCTTGGACAGACTTGATGACTTCAACACTTGATCTTGAAACATAGTTTCTTGAAGTATTAAAAACACCTAGAACTACCCAATTACAAGTAGAGTGCGTTTTGTCAAAGGATTAGCCAATTTACATAGAATATGACATATGTTCCTAACACGTAAACACATATGTCCTAACATTCTAGTTTTTCCTTTGGTAGGATTTATGCCTTCCCTTCCATATCCATAAGTTTCTCCAGGATCTTCAAAAGCAGTATATTATAGCCTTCCTCCTTCTGTCTTTTTTCTATCCAAGGGATCCCTCAAACCATGGGTATTGTTTCCTTCTTCTGGGATGGGAGCCCCTCAGGATCTTGGAGATGGGATATTCTGGCTCATCGTATCCCCTAATTCCTCCAAGATCTCTTCCTGGGCTATCATATAAGGCAAACCCTAGCCACGTTGGCTAGGGTTGCACAAGTTGTATTGTTGCTCATACATTGCGGTTTTGTGTAAATCTCTTGTGAGATCTAGAGGAGCTTTCCTTTACACAAAGCTTAGGGTTTGCAAGATTGAGATTACTTCAACATCTTGATGATCAACTTAGTTGCTGCCTATGAAGTTTAAAGAATATCAAGCGTGGGTGCTTGTAGCTGATTGAGGAATACAAAGAAAGAAGTAGTCCGTGGATTCGGAGCCTGCGCGTGGTTGAGTCAGGAAGTTTTACTGGTGGGTAGCATTAGGAAGTCAAGCGGGGAGCTTGTAAGTCCTTTTGTAAGAACTTCAATTCTTTCTTAGTGGATTCTGTTTTGCCTTGAGGATCAGTGGGTAAAATCCTCCCCAGGTTTTTCCGTGTGGTTTCCTGGGTGATCATATCTTGTGTTCTTTATTATTTTCGCTGCTTTATATGTTTTATATGCATGATATGATTATTTGATTGTTTTAACCTAGAATTGTTTAATTTGACTAAGTAACAACTTGGCTAATTAATCTAGGCTACGCAATCTGGTTGTGGTTTAAGGGGTCTAAAACCGTTCAAGTGGTATCAGAGCGGGTTGCTCTTCTGTTTGAGATTTTTATCTCTGAGCTGATCCTTGACCCCAGTTGTCATGGAGCATGGACACTCTCTGTTTGTTCCTCCTCACTTTGATGGGAACAACTATGCCTACTGGAAAGTAAGGATGAAAGCATTCCTGAAATCCATTGATGAGAGGGTTTGGAATTCCATTGAATACGGATGGGAGAAGCCCACTACTCCTGTAAGTGAGTGGCAAACTTCTGAAAAAGAAGCAGCAGGCTTCAATAGCAAAGTTATGAATGCTATCTTCAATGCTATTTCAATAGAGGAATTTAAGAGGATCTCTAATGTTGAGGTTGCTCATACTGCTTGGAAAATCCTCCAAACTGTGCATGAAGGCACAAAGGCTGTTAAGATAAACAAATTGCAGCAATTAACTTCTAGGTTTGAAAGCATTAGAATGTCTGATGATGAAACCTTTGATGAGTTTTATGCTAAACTTAATGATATTGTTAATTCTGCTTATAATTTGGGTGAAGTCTATGATCAACCTAAAGTTGTTAGGAAGATACTTAGATCCTTAACTGAAGACTTTAGACCCAAAGTGACAGCCATTACTAAGAGTAAGGATGTTGACTCCATCCCTGTGGATAAGCTTGTAGGATCTCTTCAATCCTATGAGTCTGACCTACCCAAGACTACCAAATCCAAATCAATGGCTCTTAAGTCTGTTGATGATGTTGAGGCTGGTGGATTTGATGATGAGCTCTCTCCTACAGAGATAACTTACCTTGCCAAGAACTTTAGAAATTTCCTTAGAAACACTAATAGGAAGGCAAGGAATACCAACACTGTTGAACCTAGAAACTTTAGGAAGAATGATCCCACTAAGGTTAATAATTTTGAAAAACCTAGAGAACAAGTATATCAATCTTCAAATAATTTGGGTCCTCAGTGTTTTGGTTGTCAAGGGTATGGTCATGTCAAATTTGAATGTCCTACTTTCTTGAGAAATAAGGGTAAAGCTATGGCTGTAACCCTTAGTGATAATGAGGTTTTTTATGATGAGTCCGGTTGTGACGAGGATGGAAACTTCATTGCTTTCACTGCTACTGCTGTAGTCAATGAAAGCATATCTGCTGAGGAGAACCCTGCTGATGGGGACCTCTCTGAAAATGCAGATCTTCAAGAGGCTTACAACAAACTTTACAAAATTGCTGCAAAGGATGCTATGAAAGTTGATCTAGGCCTGAAGAAAATTGATGCTCTTGAGCTTGAAAAGAAGAATTTGCTTGTCAAACTTTTTGATGCTAATGATCTTTTGAACAATGTTAAATCTGAGAACATGCTTTTGCTTGATAAAGTTAAATCTTTGGAACATGATTTATCTGTTGCTAGATTTGCTAATGCTAAACTTGATCACATGTTGAATGTTCAAAAGTATCCTTCTGATAAATCTGGATTGGGATATGTTGAAAGCATCTTTGATTCTGGACCACATTCCACAAATTTTGTTCCTTCTTCTTCTTCTTCTGAACCTCTTGTGAGTAAGGTTGTGAGTGAAACCATTAAACCCCCTGTAAGTGAGGTTGTTAAACCTGTAGAAGTTTCACCACCAAAGAAGATTAGGGTAGACTTAAGAGAATCTAAACCTAAGGAGCCTACCAAATCTAAGGACAAGATGCATGGTAAACCTGTTTGGGTTTGTCATTATTGTGGTAAGTCTGGACATATCCGTCCTAATTGTTACAAGCTTCAAGCTCATAAGAGAGCAAACAGACCAAAAGTGCCTGTGCCTCAAACACAAGATCCTATGGCACTAATTGGTGAATTGGTAAAGGCGTTAAAGCTTTATTCCAATTCTGGAGTTGGGAATCACTCTAATGTGAATAAGAACTCCAATGCTCGGGGTGAATCTAAAAAGTTTTGGATGCAAAAGACTCGAAATAACTGAGTCTTTCTGACATGGTCCTTGTGCTTCATTGCTCTATCCTATATGACCATTGTTCTTTGGTTTTTGTGTTTTTTTTTTTTTTTTTGTTTTGTTCTAGGACTTGCATTGCATTACATACATGCATTACATTCTAGGATTTATTTGTTTTTCTCTTTTAATAATAATAAAAAAATAAAAAAATAAAAAAAAGGGGAAAAGGAGAAAGCAAAATCTATGTTGGACACTATATTTTTCTTGATTTTTTTTTTAAAACAAGGTTGGTCAATCTCTTTACACATGTCATGTCTTGTGTACCTTGTTTAACTTTGATGAGCATATTTACTGCACTTGACTAGTTGAAACTTTGAAGTGCATGTTGTGTGGGAAAGATGTGTGTGGTTTTTAATCACTTTGCCTTAATCATGAAGTCACTTGTTCTTTGACTGTCGGACTTGATCCTTTTGAGAAAGGCATAAATAACCATCTCACCACTGTTCTCTAGCCAATCATGAACTCCTTAGTGCATATCATAAGATTTTGTGCTCGAGAAAGTGTAGCACATGCACAAAAAGAACATAAGGTGTAGCCTCAAATTAAATTAAAACTGGTGTGTACTATTAGGCTTGATGCCAATTCACTTAATTCAAACCGGTGTGTACTATTAGGCTGAATGCCAATTCATATATAAATAAGAGGCAAAAATGCAAGAAACTTACATGATTGTAAGCTTTTGATCTAGGAGATGTGGGAGTTATAGGATGTAACTCTTTAGGTGATAGTCTCTTTTAAATTATATGTGATGAATTGTGTAGACTTTGTGTTTGATTGCTATTCACATATCACCTCACATTTATCTCAAGTTTTTGCTAGTTTCACATACTACTCAAGTTACTCTTTGTTAAACACTGTACATGCTAGTGTGTGTGTTTATGGTCTGACCAACCAAGTTTGAAAATATCTTGAGATTTGTGCACAACATATTTGTTGCTTGAGAAAATTAAATGGGAGGATGATTGAAACTTGTTTGTTTTTAAGAAAATTGGGTTTAAAATTTTGGGTTTTTGAAAGAGCATTCCATCTCATACTCATGCATTTTGCTTTCATTGTTCAAATGCTTTGAGGAGTTGTTTTCAAAATTGGATTTGCATTTTTCAAAACAGTGTTTTTTCTCAAAAATTTAGTGAGCCTTTGCCCATTTCGATCGAAAAAGTGTCCCAGAATGTGTCAAAATGACTGTCACATTCGATCAATCGAATGTAATTTTCGATCGATCGAAGATCGTGGAGAAGCTTTTTTAAAAGGTTGAAATCTAACTTTTTCAAAGAACTATTCAAACTTTTTCAAACCTTTTTTCTCTCTCCGACGAGGCAAGCTCAAAAGTTCCAATTTTTTGTCGTTTTCCTCCGGATTTTTTGCAAGAAATCACTTTCCTCAATCCGGTAAGTCTGTTTTGCCCTTCCTTTTCAACTTATTTTCATGATTTCATGCATTTTTTCGTGCATTTAAGGGAGATTTTCGGAACTTTTTCTATTTGGGATTTGTGATAATTCGGACCTAATTGTGTGAAATTGATCAATGGGTTTTAGTGGGGACACACTATAAACATGTTCTTAATAGTTTAATTTGATCAATTTTGAGTTTTGTGAACAATTGAAAATTCTAGGGTTTATGTTTGGTCCGAATTGGGGATTTTGTGAAATTGAGTTTGATTTGATGAAATTGGCTTTGTGTATTGATGTAATTAGGCATTATAATCATTGTATTGTGTATTGTAATGCTTAATTCATCAATTTGGTGCAAAATTTTTCAAGTGGTTTTCAAATTTTTAGGGTTTTTGTTAAGAAACTCTATATTCAAGCCAATTTTGTGAAATTGAACTTAATTTGACCTTGGTTACTGCATTTGTTCATGCATCATATAGATTTTTATTCTATTATGTTTTTTGTGCTAACTTGCAGTCTGCCCTTAGTTTTGTTTTTGTTCTTGTTGTTTTTCTCTTTGTGTCTCTGTCCTTTCCTTAGCACCATGCTTAGGAAGACTAGAGCCCGTGGACTATTCCCTCTCCTTCTCCACCCCCACCTTCCTTTGATAGTGAGAGGTTTCCTAGTGAGAAAAAACAAGAGATTTATGAGACTCTAAACCTGAAGAGAAAAGTTTGGGCTGAGCGTTCTATCATATTAGATGAGCTTGATCCTGCCATTAGGGCAAACTTTGAGCGTAGGGGATGGTTGCCTTTGTTAGCTGTGTCTGATCCTCCACCTCCAGCTACCTTGATTAGAGAGTTCTTCTCGAACATCTCTATCCACATCTATGATTCCAACACTCTAGTTAGGAGTTGGATACGAGGTGTAGAGTACTCCATTACTCCTCAGGTAGTGGCTGATGCTCTTGAGGTACCGTTGGTTCGGCATCCTGTCTATCCTTATGATAAGTCACCAGAGTTGAGTGATGTCATGTCTTACATCACTGGGTCATCTATCCAGTGGGGTTCTAATCCTAGGATCACCACTGCTGAGCTTCCTGAGACTGTCTATCTCTTCTTTAGGATAGCCTGTCACTCTCTCTGGCCCATTTCTCATCTGCACACCATTCTTCTTGAGAGGTGTGTCTTTTTGTACGCTCTAGTGACTGATGCTCCTATTAGTTTTCCCCATCTTTTTCTTCGTTCTTTGAACGAAGTTTATAGGAGTTCATCTACAGCTCATGCCCTTATCTTATACTTTATCTTAGTTTATAGGAGTTTATAGGAGTTCATCTACAGTTCATCTACGCTCTTCGTTCTTTTACTTTATCTTAGTTTAGAGGATTTCCCTACTTCTGAGCCTATTCATGTGATAGCTCTCATAGGTGCGTCTTTTCTTAGACAGAGGGCCGCTCATCTTCGAGCTGGTTCTAAACACCCTAGGTCTGAGCCGTCTAGTAGCGCTCCTCCTCCTCCATCTTCTACAGGTCCTGCTGGTGAGGATATTCCTGATCCTGATGTGGCTGCTGCTGCTGCTCCTCCACCTCCTTCGGCTGACTTCAATGTTTGTCGTACCCTGGAGACTGTCATGACCGTTCAGGCGGCTCATGGTCAGATTTTGGTGGATTTGCTTGAGGAGATGCGAGTTCTACGAGCCGACCTTGCGCGTCCTCATTCACCCTCACCACCTCCTTTTGATGGCGACTTGTGATTGCCCTTTGGCATTCCGTCACAAAAAGGGGGAGTAGAGTTTTGACTTGTAGAGGAGATTTTGTAGTTAAGGGGAGATTTTTTGTTAGCGGGAGATTTTTTTTGTTATTGTGTGGAATTTATTAGATTGTATCTAGGTGCTTCACTTTGTATATCATTTTTGGGGATATTCATGTTAGGGGGAGTAACATTGATTGATATATTGATATACATGTTTTTTATTTGATTCTTGTTGTTTTATGATTCACTGCTTATTGATTTATATTTATGAGTTGTTCATTGATATATATCTTTATTTTGTGTTGTGTGAATCTTACAAGAATGTTATACCTGTTTATATACTATTTCCTGTCACACATGCGTTTATATGTTTGTTGAGTATTTCAGGAATATACAGGTTGATTCAACAAAGCTGCTGTCTACACTTGCAACCGATGGATAGTAGTTAAGGTTGAATTTGAGTTTATAAGCATTATTTTGTAAAGGGCTTTTTACTTGTAAACTTTGAGCTTTTAATTTGTGTTTTGTCACGGATTGCCAAAGGGGGAGTTTGTTAGGTTCTAAAGGTTTAAGAATTTATGTATTTAGAACTCTAATTTGTAATGTTGGCAAACCATAATCAAAACAATGTACTTAGTCTTGTTTAGGCTTGTTTAAAGTTGTTAAAATATTGTAAAGTTGGAATCGAGTGACTGCAGATGCATTGGGGCATTTCGGCCTGGCTCGATCGATCGAAGGTTAGACTCGATCGATCGAAAATCGGCCCAGATGCGTTTTCTGCAGAATTTCCAACTCAGCCCTAACTCTTTAAACGTTTAGGGTTTTATGTTTTTGCCCTAGGTATATAAGGCAAACCCTAGCCACGTTTTTAAGGGTTGCACAAGTTGTATTGTTGCTCATACATTGCGGTTTTGTGTAAATCTCTTGTGAGATCTAGAGGAGCTTTCCTTTACACAAAGCTTAGGGTTTTCAAGATTGAGATTACTTCAACATCTTGATGATCAACTTGGTTGTTGCCTTTGAAGCTTAAAGAATATAAAACGTGGGTGCTTGTAGCTGATTGAGGAATACAAAGAAAGAAGTAGTCCGTGGATTCGGAGCCTGCGCGTGGTCATGTCAGGAAGTTTTACTGGTGGGTAGCATTAGGAAGTCAAGCGGGGAGCTTGTAAGTCCTTTTGTAAGAACTTCAAATCTTTCTTAGTGGATTCCGTTTTGCCTTGAGGATCGGTGGGTAAAATCCTCCCCAGGTTTTTCCGTGTGGTTTCCTGGGTGATCATATTTTGTGTTATTTATTATTTCCACTACTTTATATGTTTTATATGCATGATATGATTATTTGATTGTTTTAACCTAGAATTGTTTAATTTGACTAAGTAACAACTTGGCTAATTAATCTAGGCTACGCAATCTGGTTGTGGTTTAAGGGGTTTAAAACCGTTCAGATTGATCTCTTCTTCTCCTCCTCCTTCCTTATGCATTTGCATCTAGTTTTTTGCATTGCTTTGTTTAACATGTTTTTATTTAGTTATTTTTCAGTTTTGCTTTATTTTTTTTTTTTTTTCATATAAGAAAAATTGAAAAATCAGAAAAATACAAAAACAGTGTGTGTATGTGTACATTGGTACTTGTGTACCTTGGATGGCCATTGAAACAAAGTTTTCTAAACTTTGTATCTTTTATAGCGTAATGAGCATCTGTTAGGGTTTATGCCCTAAAATCCAATTTATTGGCATGTCATAAATAATATAATTGTTTATTTATATGAGACTATTTATGAACTAATGGGACATTATCTTAGTCCATGAGATGCATAATATGTGATTTATGTGAAAAGTCACAGAAAGATATAAATCACAAGTTCTTTGTAAACTCAGAATTTTAGTTCGTAGTCGGTGATGAAATTGGGCGTTTCATCTGCGAAGACTATTACATATCAACTACGATGATTTGTCTTGATCATGGAAGTGGAGACTTCTAGTTGGTATGTTGATATGTTTTAAGAGTTAAGACATATTGAACTGGACCGCTGTGAGATTTATTATTCTCCTAAAGACTGTCAAATGAATAATAAATCTCACGACTTCTATTTATATCAACTCTAAATCCTGAGAGAATAATGGACCTGATCATGAGATGTAGGTTGCTTTGATATATCAGGAGTGAGATCTATTAGTTATGGTCAAAACCTCAGTATGTTGGGCAGCCGCATTTAATGTTGATGGAACATATATTTCCAAGATGGAATTCATAATCTCTTAACGGAGATATAAAATATTCCCTTGAGATAAGTTTAATGGGTTTTGTTATTCAGAGTGTTGGGCCCAACCACTTTAGTAAGGAGTTACTAAAGTATATATTTATGGAATTGGATTTCATAAATATATGAATAACATAAAAGATTAAACCGGGTATTCAAGGATTAAGATGTAGTAATTTTCAAAGTGGCAGTCTATATTTATGACTTTGTATTACTACGAATATTTTAATGAAGGGGTTGAATGTACAATAAAGTCTTGGGAAATAATTTATTGATAAGGCCTAGAGTGCAACTATATTTATATAGTGGTATTAAATATAGTTAATGGTAACTTTGGACTTGTCAAGAGTTGACGGAAAAGCCCAAGGCCCATTGGAGCTAGTGTCTTATTGGTCCCTTTTGGTCCCACTCCAAGCCACACATTTAAGCCCAATTGGAAAGGCCCAAAAGGCCAGCCCAATTAGATAATTGGTTAGATACAAAAGGGAAAAATGTTTAGAATATTTCATGAGAGAAACATCATTGTGAAATGGTGAATATGTAAGTTTTTGTTACTCTCTAATCATCCTTTTGTTACCAATTGAGAGACCACACATCTTGGGCATCAAGTGGAATTGGAGTGAAGATTAAAAGTCTTCCCAAGAATGTTTGATCTTCAAGGTTTTGAATTTCACCACACCAAGGTACGCATCTTTTTCTTTATTCTAGAATTCATGGTTACATGTTTATCATTCATGATTGAAGTAGATCCGTGTGTTGTTGCTTCTGCTGTGTGTTTTGTATGAGATACAAAACCAGATTTTCCAACAGCATCTCCATGCACAACTAAGCGAGTGAGCTTTGTGGCTCGTGTTTGTGATGAGTAAGGTTAAGTAATCTCTTATACTTAACCCTTGTATCACTCTTTTTTACGGGAAGGACTAGAAAATCCTAAGAGAAAGGCATAAATAACAATCTCACCACTGTTGTCTGCCAATTATGAAATGACATTTGTATGCTTCGGCATAGCAAAAGAGGAATGTCAAATGCTTAACATAATTGGGTATTTCTTTTCTCTCTCATATATGCCCATGCATGGTTTGCTTAAAAGAAAATATGCAAAGAAAAATAAAAGCAAAAATATCAAAATGCTTTATATATGATTGCAAAAGTGTATTCTAGGAGATGTGAGAGTTATAAGATGTAGCTCGAAGGTGATAGTCCCCGTCAAACAGTTATGATTGTGTGTGAATTGAAGTGATTGCAAAAGTGTATTCTTGCGATGTTTTTTACACATAACACGCAATATTCTTTGTTACTTTTTATACATGTGCAGGTACAATGTGATTTGGCCATCACAAGGAATACAATGTGATTGCAAAAGTGTAAGCTCACTAAACTATCTTAACTTGTTTTTGAAATATAAAATTGGTTAGACTTGTTTAGTGTGTGTGTGTGTGTGTGTTTTGGGACCTAAAAGCTGAATTTTCTTGTTGAGAGATGTTTTTGAGAGCCTTAAATGTTGTTTGGATCTTTGGTTGAGTAGCTTGCTTGATTGCATACATATCTATGTTTTTCTCTTCCTTGAAAAATTATTTTTAAGCAATCTCGATAGCTCTCGACAGCTAGGCTATCTATCGAGACCCTTCAGTTTCTTTTATCGCATTCTCGATAGCTCTCGATAGCTAGTTCGATCCATCGAGAAACTTTCTGTCTCCTCGATAGCTTCTCGATAGCTACCTTGATCCATCAAGCTTCATTGCTGAGGAAACCTCTGGACAGCTCCTTGATAGCTATCTCGATAGCTAAAACATGCCTTTTTAAATCTTGATAACTCTTGATCAATTAAACTTTATGATTTTTCTATATAAAGGCGCCTCACTATTTCTCACTTATTTCCTTCAATCTCTCTTGACAATTTCTCTCTTCTCTCACTCCCAAACTCCTCAAACTCAAACCCCTCACATTCCTCACTTGATCTACGGCCTAAATCAGGTGTTCTTCATTTGGTATGATACTTTATCACTTATTAATCATGCATTTCATTCTTTTTTGACCTAAGTTTTGGTTATTGAAGAATTTTTAGGGGTTTTTCAAAATTGATGAGATTTTGTAAAAAAATTTAGGTTGGGTGTTGCTTTAATGAGTTTAAAACTTCAAGCATTGCATCACATGTGCATTATAAAAATGTTTCATACATTTTAGATGTGTGTTTGCTTTGTTGCTATGTTGTGTGCTGGTAGGTTTGGATTGGGCTGAGCCCATGAAGCATTTTAAATTTGCATGTCACATGTTCATGCATTTTCATGCATACGTACCTTCAAGTTTCCATATTTGTTATATTGTATCTTGTTGGTGCTTTTCTAATTAGGGTTTCTATATTTGGAATAGGGTTTCTAGGAAAGTACCTGCGTACACGGCTAGAGACCTGCGTACGCATGCTTATGACATGTGTGCGTGGGACTTGTTCAAGAACCCTAACCTAGAAACACGAAGCAAAAAATAGAGCATGAACAAAAAACCTAATTTTAACAACCAAACATGCTCAAAACATAAAAATAACTATAAAAATAACCTAAGAAAACATGCTAAAACATAAGCAAAGCAAGAAATAGGATTACAACAAAAATGAAAAGCAATAAAATAGAAAAAGAAAGGGTTGAAGCTTGATACCTCAAAAAGGAATTCCCACACTTTCATTTTGACCGTTCCCCTCAATCAAATCTATCATAGTCAATAAACACATGATTAGTAATCTTAAACTCAAAGGATTGGTGCCAGAAAAGGTCCCAATCAAATAAAATTGACTTGAGGATTTTTTGTGAAAAACTCCCTTTTGATTCACTATTTTCTAGTGAATCTAAGTTTTTTCCCATGGGATTTCTGTATGTTTCGAAAATGTTTTATATAGTGGAAAAAATGGGGTTTGGAATGGCTTCCAAAGGATGTGGGATTCATTCCAAACCTCAGTCATTATTGTAGAAAGCTTGCCTTTTGCATGCTTCTAAAACCCTAGCTATGTACGCAGGCTGTGGCCCACGTACGTGGGCCGAAGGCCACTTTTGTCTTTTATTTCCAAAAATAGATTTTTACTTATTTAAATGGTTATATTTTAATTTTCACTCCTCAAGTCAATTTGATATTTGATTGGGCTCTAAACTAGCCTTGGGCCTTAGAGTTCGAGCATCACTGAGGAACGGGGTCCCGAGTCATAAAGGGTACAAAATGCGATGTCTACAGATGACCCTTTTTTGATTCGTAAGTTTCTCTAACGGAATCAAAAGAATAAGAGACAAATAATTTTGTTTCGACGTATAGCTCGGGTCCAACCCACACACACGACGCACGTCATGCATACATGGGGCGGGGTGCAACTCCGAAGAGTTACGTGGGATTCATATGTCCGAAGTTCCACCTTTGTTGCTCGGGAAACAAGCAATGATAGGTTCACTATTCCAGAACTTGTTTTGCCACTTGCAAGCAAATGGTGAGTGACTCACTATCCTAGAGTCACTCAAAAAGAAAAAAGAAAAATAAACAAAGGTACTTTTATGAGCTAACCCAACAAACAACAAAAGGATATAGTCTTTGTGGTATCTATCAAGGCTCTTGCCTCAAACTTCTCCAAGTGACTTGTTCCTCCTGTCTTCTTCACTTCTTTCTCTACCTTTTCTGGTGAGGCTCTTGCCTCGAGTTGACCTTAGTCTCTTTCTCTATCACTCTATCTACCTTTTTCTATCATGCCTGCATGTTCAATTCCCAGAGGATATATGCACGTGTAGTCTTGATTGTTGGATCCACTGGGAATGGTGAAAACTTATTGAGGAGTAAATGTGTATAGGGAGGAATCTTCTACCTCTCATGACTTGCTTGGGGATGAGAAACGCACTGAGGAGTAGTAGAAATGGACTCACTGAAGAGTGTGTAGATGCGTGATTCACTAGGGATGACTCTTCTGCTTCCTACATGGTTTATAGAGGATTTTGAGGAAGAATCTTCTGCTTCCTTGCTGGGGATTTTTTTTTTTTTTTTTTTAGGTGTACAGGACTCGCTAGGAAAGAATCTTTTGCTTCCTTATGAGGGATACTTTAGGTGTACTTCATTTACCAGGGATACTTTGGAGAAGAATCTTTTGCTTCCACACTGAGGATTGTTCAAATGTGCTTGGGTTCATCGGGAAAGAATCTCTTGCCTCCTCCATGGGGATGATATTCATTAGGGAAGAATCTTCTGCTTTCTTACTAGGGATGATGCTTGATGTGCTTGAATCATTGAGGAAGAATCTTTTTCTTTCCTATGGGGGTAGTGTTCTTGATATGCTTGATCCATTAGGGAAGAATCTTATGCTTCTTCCATGGGGATAGTGTTCTTGATATGCTCGATTCATTGGGGAATAATCTTCTACTTCCTCCATGGGGATAGTGTTCTTGATTTTGTGTGATCTGTTGGAAATGGTTTTGGGAGGTACTTGCTTCATTGGAGGAAGAGTATTCTACTTTCTTTATCGCTCACTGGGAGCCCTTTGATGATTTTGTGCTTAATTAGGGCAATCTTGAGATGTTCCTCCCTTTTTTGAAAGAAGTATTTTTTTTTTTTTATATTGTTCATGACTAAACCACACATAGTTTAGCGGTGAGGCCTAAACTACATGTAGTTTAGCCATTAGGTGTGTTCCCGCCTTTTCATTTTTCTACAATGGTTACCAACCGTTTCCTTGCCTTCTTCATTCTCTTTATCTCCCTCATCTCTTCATATTCTCCATAACTCTTTTTTCTTTACAAAAACCTCCCCGTCCTCTTTCTTTCACTCACTTTCTAACTCTCTCGTTCTCTTAAACTCTCTTTTTCCTTTCATTTTCTCTCTTCATCTTCTCTAATGGCTCCCAAAGCCAAGAAGTCCTCCTACGTCCTTTCTTTTGATGCAGTCCACCTCACCCACTGGAGTGAGGCAATGAGGTTGATAGGGCCCCCACCATTGACATACCGGCCAGAGAATCACATTGCCATGGCTGAATCTATAAGTTTTCAAACTTTTTATTATTTTCAAGTTTCTCTCTAATCTTCCATTTTAAAGTGTTTTTGGCCATGTAAATGCTTAGGTTTTGTTGTGGGATGGGTTTATATGAAAACTGGATGTCTTAGGAGGTTAGGAATATGTTTAGGATTGATTTTGAATGATGTACGCTTGAAAATGTCAAAGAACTGCTCCTGTCTTTGTTTCTGCGTGCGTGTGCTCAAGCCTGCGTAAACAACTTGGATTCATGCGTATGTTCTTGCGTACACAAGTCTGTTCTTAAGGTCCTACGTACGTGGGAATGGGCCTGCGTACGTAGGGTCCTGTCTGTGTACGTGGGCTTTAACCCGCGTACGTTAGACACTTGGCAGAAGCCTTACTCTGCCCATTTTCACTTCTTTTTCCTTCTGTTTCACTTCTATATGCAATCGTAACACACCATTTTGTCATTTTTTTCACCTAAACATCACTGTACCATTCTCTTTATCTTCATTCTTGCATTGAAAACATCATTTTTCATCAATTCTGCTGGAATCAAGAATCTAATGTCACCTTCTTCTTTTTGTAGTCATCATCCATTTATGCTAGTAGGGGAAGCACCAATAAGGTGGTGGATTGGTACAAGCTTCTTGTCCCCGATACCAGGGCCTATATCCGGGAGGTGGGCTTCGAGCCTATCTATCAAGGAAGAGGCGGCACCATTGATAAACTGTAGTCAAGACATATAGAATCATACAACACATAATTTTTTTTTTCTTTTATGCTTTTATGGTTTTTTTTTTTTTCTTTTATTTCCCTTAGCAAACATTTGGATTTAGTTTGAGACAATAGAATTGTATTTAAGAACATCTTTTTACATTCATGCTTTAATTGGGACATAGCACTTAAATTACATGATACATGATTAATTGTATGTTTCTATACAACTTTGCTTCTTGGATGCTTGAAATCTTGTGCTTGGAATATGTCTAGGATGATCCCTTAGGTTGTAAGTGAAAGTTTTGTTTTGTTTTTTTTTTTTTTTTTTTTTTTGGTGGAAGCAGTATAAAAAAACCAAAAAATAAAAAAAATTATTATTTTCATTTAAAGATCGTTGTACCACACAACCATAGATTCTAAATAGAACAAAATTGCGTACCTCTCTTAGCAACCCAAGTGTGTTGCCTCCCAAGGTATTCACATCTCTCTCTGTTTCTTTTTGGGTTTTCAAAAGACTGCAGTATCACTCAATAGTTCTGATGGCCAACAACTGATCTGATATTTTTTTTTAAATCTTTTATTTGTTTATTTAAGACTTCTAAAACCCAAGAGAGAGATTGAACATGGGATCCTTAGGGATCCTAATCTTCAGCTATAGGATTAATCAATAACTTTTTGAATGTTATTGACTTATCTTGAAACTCTTTCAAAATTATTCCTTAATTTTCTCAACCATATCAAGGAAATATTTGAACTTCTACATATTACAATAATGTCCATCAACCATTGCAATTGACCCCTGAAGATTAGAGAATTACAAATGAGGTCCCATTACTTACAATTTTATATCTATGTCCTTCCACCACACTATATTCCCACAAGCCACTAAGATTGGATTAATATCACTATCATGTCCCTAGCTTATGTAACCCTTAATTTCTTGATTTCTTAATTTCTATTGGACTCCAAAATATCTTTGAAAAAACTCTTCAAATATATATATACAATATTATATATATGAAAAACATTTTTGAAAAATGTCACCGGCCGATTTTGTTTTAAGTCCAACTTCAATATGAAAATCAACTGAATATAGTGTCTTCTTTAGAGACTGGTGGATTCATTGTTGAGCATTTACATATTTTACTCATTACACACATAACCCAATGTGTCTGTATATAGCCTTTAAAATTAGCATCACTAGTTGACATTGTCAAAGTTATGCATAATAAATAAATATACGCAAACCTCTCATGTTTAAGGACAATAGAAAAATTGTGATAGAACAACCTTTTAATTAACAGTGATCACTCCATAAGGTGTTCTTGATCGGATCCGATTCAGTGTATGTACTTGTTACATTACACCCACTTGTCTGCTTAAAGTCACTACCTCAATGATGGAGTAAATCATCCTATCATATAGCAGCACAACAAGTGTAGGCTTCAATGGTGATATTCAATTAATATCCAAAACCTAGAACTATTTAATAATTTATGAAAAATCATTACTCCTTGTTTTTGGTTCCTTAACTATTAACATTATTTTTCTATAGAAGCGACATCACATGCCACATTTAAACAATGAAATATACCTATAAAAAATTATGTATGTGAAAATAAAATTTTATTATCAAATAAAAAATGCATAGTATTGTTTTTTAGGGCACATAATTCTAACAGTAAGAACCCTAGGAATGCCTTGAAGTGAAAACTATGCTCAAAACATGGGAGAATGGGCTTCTGCTAAGCGCCATGCATACATGGGGATGGCCCTGCGTATGCAACTTTGACTTTGCGTATGCAAGGTTGACCATGCGTACATGGGCCGCGAATGAGAGAATCCCTAACCGACTTACTTAACTATAAAAGTAGCCGTTTGAGTCTAAAACCCTTACCAACGTATTTTCAACCCAGAGAGCCCTTTTTTTTCAAGGTCCCCCAATAGCAGAAAACTCTCCACTTGATGTCTCGGCTTGGATTAGGAGGCTTAGTCCCGATTTTAAGGATTCCATCACCCCTTATGGTCTTTCTTGTGTCTTCCCATACCATAAAATTAGGGGGGATGAGCCTCTTCTTCGTGCTGCTGCCAATTATTGGGTTCCTTCTCGGCATGTGTTCTGCTTCAATAGAATAGAACTATGTCCCACTATTGAAGAGTTTGGTGCCATCATGGGTGAACTAGAGATTGATGATCTCATCTTCCCTACCATGGGCGGGGATCTCCCTTCCTTACTGCAAGTCGTGTTGGAGGTCCCTTCCTCCATGGAAAATAGGTACTGTGTCTTTTGCAACCTCAACCTTAGGTTAGTTTTTGAGTACTTTTCCAGTTCAGCCCTTCTTATGAGTGAGAGGCCACGTTCATACTTTCTCCGTGCCTTTTGCTTGTGTGTTCTTGCAAGATATTTCTTAGTTCAAAATTCATATAATGTGGACCTTCGTATTTGCATGGTAGCTTATAAGCTAAAGAGAGCTAACCCAGTGGGTTTGTTCTTGGCAGAAACCCTTAATGGCTTGGATGCCTTTCATAGGAAGTGATGAGAATCAACAAGCATTCAAGGATCCATTGCATGTTCCAGTTGGGCCTATTGCTAAAGCAAGATCCAAGAAGATCAAAGAAGCACTTAATGGGCTTGTTCAAGAGATTTGGGCTGATTCTAACGGAGGACATTCCAAGCTTGGTCCAAAGGAAGATGAAGGCGTAATAAATTTAATCCAAGCTATTGAGGGCTGATCTGGCTTAATTGGGCACGATTTATGGTATGGATTAATGGTTGATTGATTTTCCAGCTCCATATCAGTTAATAGATATTTTTCCTAGTCTAGAGCATCTAGTTTTGGACCAGATCTACCTTAATTTTAGGCTTTTATTATTTAGAATGTTTTTAGCTATTTTTTCCTATTTTGGATCTGCTAATTTCAGACCAAATCAACTTTTATTTAGGGTTTTATTACTTAGTACGTTTTTTATATTTTCTATTTCCAGTCATGTCATATAAATAGCATGCACTCATTGTAATAGAGAGATTACTAAATAAAAATCAGAAAAGGTGAGGCTTTGCTCTTCTTTTGGTTCTTCAAGAACTGTGAACTTATCAGAGATTCTTCCTTATGGCGTTCAAACTTTATACCTTTGGTTCGTGATTCATTATAATCATTGGGTCAAGGTCTATTACTTATACCTTTGGTTCGCGTTTCAATTATAAACGTTGGGTCAAGGTTTCTATCAAAAAAACTGAATTTTTAGCTTTCTTGGGCAAGTATTCCAATATTTTTGTTTGGTCTCAAAGCGTGTCAATTGAGGTTCGCATCATTTGGTATCAGAGCACAGGTTCTAAAATCAGTTTTCTTTCCCTTTATCTTTTGTTT
>CM043318.1:38362467-38597467 GCA_023736055.1 Quercus glauca | reverse complement strand
TTGAAGTAAATGCTTAACTCTTGCTTGACAAATTGCTAAATTTTTGATTGATTTTCTTGCTATCCTTGATGTTAAAAGAGTAAGTTACTAGTGATGAAATCTAAATTCAGATTATGGCTTGGTGAGTGATGATATTTCTCTTTGGGGTCTAGCTAATAGTGTCTATAGTTGTCTTTTATTTTATTTTCTTTTTGTTTGAGGACAAACAAAGTTCTAAGTTTGGGGGTGTTTGATGACTTGCATAATTTGACGTAATTTATCACTTCTCAACTTTAAACTTTAGTCTAATTTTATTTATTTTTTGTTGATTTTAGACTTCATTATTGTTATTTAAATTTTATTGTAGATTTGAAGGAAATAAAGATTTAACCAAATGAAAGATAACTGAAATAGAGCAAAAAGGAAAAATGCTGAAACAAAGGGCTGAAGAAAGCAATGTTTTTGGGCTGAATAAAAGAAAATATTGGGCTGAAAAGAGGAACTACTTTTGGGCTGAAAGGAGGAAGGTTTTAGGCTGAAGAGAGCAAGGTTTTGGGCTGAAGAAAGCAAGGTATTGGGCTGAAACAGTGGGCTGAAAAAGGCAAACGTTTTTGGCTGAAAAGGGGACCACATCAAGAAGAAAACTAGGGCACCACGGCTGGAAAAGAATAGAGGAGGCGCTGAAAATAAAAGGGGGGCTGAAGCAGAAAGTTTGGGGGCTGAAACTGAAGACAGAAAAGCTGAAACAGAAAAGAAAGAGAGGGCTGAAGCAGAAAAGAAGCTGAAGCTGATGCAGAAAGAAAGGGGAGACTGAAGCAGATTTTTGTGTTCATTTTTTCTCTTTCAAATCTTCTCAGAATAATTATGGTGAATTCGTTTATGTTGAATTTAATTTTTAGCATGAACTAAATTTCTTATTTCTAGGAAAACGATGTAATCTAGTTCCGAACTATGCTTGCTTTTCTATGATAATTTGAATTAATTCTTTTCATGTTTGTCTGATTTATTCTGAGTTTATTGCTTCTAATTAACCGGCCATTAATTAGATGATTTTGATCTTGTGATTTGCTGTCGAAAGAGGGAATTATAGGATAGATCTTGAATATTTCGGCATAGGTAAATATAGAGATCGAAAGACTTGTATGAACCTGTGTAGTATTAAAATCATTGGTCTTAATGCTTTCTTGCTTTATTAAATTGCATACTCTTGTGTAAATTGATGAACAAGAATATTTCCAATTGACTGTCGAAAGAGGCTTTTGGATGTTCATTGGAGATTGCTAACAAACAAAGAGAATTAAATTTAATTAGCTAGATGAGTAAAGCATAGTGAGGGATTAGGTGAAATCGATTTCCTAGAAGTTTTCTTCCCATTAATTTGATCTTTGAACAACATCTTTCTTTTCCTTTGCTTATTTTCTTTAATTTGATTTTATTTTAAATCCCAATTACAACAACCTTAGTGACTTCTCTAGATAAAATCGAGATTAGCATAATTTTGGTATTTGTCAAAAGTAAGTTACCAATCCCTGAGGACGATACTCTTCTCATCACTTTACTATAAAACTACGATACTGTGCACTTGCAGTTTTGCACCGATCAAGTTTTTCTAAAATGAATCTACCTCCCTCATTGTCCAAATTAAATATTTCAAATCTAATTATGTATCAACTGTCCCTTCATTCATTTGAAGTTTTAAATGATGTTCCACGAACACTGTTAAATTAAAGAAATAGAATCTGAACTTATTTCCAAGTGAAATTATCAAAGGCATGTTTTACCTTAGTCTGTCTGACATCACATTGGGCGGTTTTTAAATTAACAAGTAGTCTAAAATACCACATCGATCAGTTAGTAAGTGAGTCTTTAGTTTATAAGTCTCGCTAGTACTTACAAAGGTTAGGCCCTTTTGTAAGTACTAATGTTCCACATCAGTCAATTAGTGAGTAAGTTTTTGGTTAAAAATTGAAGTAATAACCAAATTGAAGTAATATCAAGGAAAAAACTATGTGATTTACATATATAAAAATACAAAACATCAGCACACAATTACTTTGTATAGAGATATAACTTTCATACATCAGGCCATACAATCAATCCAAAATCTTTATATCCATCAAGGTGAGAAAACTTAGTGGATCCTCCAAAAGAATTTGCTAAGATGGTTTTTTTCCAATTCTGTGACAGGATGTGTTTGGTATTGTCTACATGCCAAAAGAGATGACAGAACTTTGTGATCTCTATTGACTCTGAGCTGCTCTTGAAGCCTTCATACCAAATCCATGCTTTGCCTTCTCAACCCTGTTCAAAACGTCAAGTAAGATTTGCTTTGAGTCCATTTCTAGTTATTGAGAGTTCAAAATATAATAAATGAATAAATTATAAATGTTGAAAACTTCATAACAGGAAGCACGAGATCATGTAAAATTTAAAATAGGTTTTATCACAACAATTGAAATTGAAAGAAGATGACTTCATTCCTACGACAATCTCATTTAGAGGCAGAAGAACCGGAAGAGGGTTTTTTTTTTTTTTTTTTTTTTTTCCTTACACTATAAATAGTTTCTGGGAAATATATACCCTTCAGTTTTCACACTTCAAGCCAAGGACAATGACTTTGGGTCACAAAAATGGGAAAGTGAAATTGGTTCTCTTATCAATTGAAGGTAACAGATGATGCAGCATATGAGATCAAGCATATAAAGCATCCACAGCAGTGGAGTTTTTTTTTTTTTTTTTTGGCTATTTGGCACCGCAAAAAACTACTTTATCTATTTTACCTACTCATTTTACAAAACATCCAGTGAATCTATTTTAGCTTTCAACACAATAAAATAATATAAATATCACAATAAAATAATATATCCATTACAATAAACTACCAACTACCACCACGCCCCAAACCCAATCACACCCAACAGCCACCGATTGCCACCATGTACATCCTACAAACCGATCAATGGCACAAACCACAACCACTGCCAACCAGGAACAACCACCCACAACCACTGCCAAAAATCCAAATTAGCCAAAAACCACCACACAAATCACCACCAACACAGCCACACCACCACTAACCCACGAAACCCAACCACCATGAAACCCAGCCAAACTGCCACCACAAAACCCAGAGAAACCCACGAAAACCAGCCACACCACCAAAGCCGAATTCCTCTGCCTCGTTTCTACCTTGATTGGTCTCGCGGTGCTCTTGAGTTCGATGAAGGCGGTGCCGGTGGAGTTAGTTGGGAACAAGGTTTGGGCGTGGTGGGGCTTGGGTCGACGATGAAGCTTGGGTCAACAATGGAGCTTGGATTGGCAATGAGATGGAGGACTAGGCTTGTCAGCGTTGGGTGAGTGGTGAGATGGAGGACTAGGCAAGATGGGTCGGCGGTGTGGGCAAGATGGGTTTGTGGCGTGGGTCGGCAGCATGGGGTAGGGAGTAGGCCGGTGACAATTGAGAGAGCGGTGACTGAATCGGGTTGAGTAAACAAAAACAAAAAACAAAACAAAAAAACAAAAACAAAAATAAACAAACAAACAAAAAAATAATATTTTAATAGGAGGTAGGAATAAAAAATTATTTGTTTTTTTAGCTTTCAACTGCAGTGCACAGCCATATATAGCTGTGCACTGTAGCAAGGTAGGTAAAATATTTACCTATAGCACCACTATTGTAGTGCCTTTTTTGTATATAGGGGTGCTAAAAATAGCTTTTTAGCACCACTGAAAATTTGTGTCACACTTCTTTCTCTTTTGCTAAGTTACACACACACCTTGTAGGTCTTGAAATCAAGACCTCATCTTCTACCTTATTCTTTACAAGGGAAAGGCATACCATTTGAGTGAGAGCTCCTTGGCGTGTTAAAACTGTCTTACTGGAATATTTATGTCCAGAATTTCTACTTTTATATATTTTTTTTTTCTAAAACAGGTTAAATAATTACAAGAATAAGGATTAAAAAAAATTGAAGTATGCTTTGACCCTAAGCCTGAGAGAAGAGGGATAGAGATTCAAACTATAGTTTTCGCTTCATGAGGCGTGGTCCCCAACTGATTGTGCTACTCCTTGGGGTTTACAAGATATATATTAAATTATCAAATAATTATAAACTTAGAATGTTGTACACATTACAATACGCAACTTCACTGCCCATGTCCATCTACTCCCCATCATATTGCACAGGCCATCTCTACTGATGTTGAGGTTATAGTGCTATGCGATCCTTGACTGAAGGATACTGATTTGCCTATTATTTTACTATATACCCGTCTCCAACCTATGATATTCTCTAGCTATTGTCTAGTATTTAAAAGAAATGACTTCAAAATGTAATCATGATTCTCAAGTATTGAAACTTGATCTATGGGGTAAAACTAATATGCAATGGAAGGATCATTAGCACAAATGACAAACATATTGACTTTTTCTAATAGCAATTATAGCAATTTCCCTATATTTTAAGTAACTAATAAGTAAAAAGAAATTAGGAAGATATTTATAAGCAAAAAAGAAGAAAAATGGAACTCACGTTGGGGCAAGTTTGCCAAGACTATCTAGCTCCTCACCAGTGTCCTCATCCAGGACTCTCCCAGATATCTCAATGATGTAAGATCTATCTCTAGCAGTGGGAAGCCCTCTACTAGCAAGCAAATCTAAATCTTTTTGATGAAGCTCTCTCCCATTTACAATAACACCAGTATTTCCACCAGCACAATTCTCTGGCATGGAATAATTAAACTCTTCAATGAACGGCTGCAAGAGAAATGTCATTCATCAGCAATACAGCAAGGAAATAACCAATAGCATACAACTAATGCACCAAAACTATGTGGACTTACGGGAATTATGCCAAGACAGGGCCCGCCCATTACACCCCAGAATCCAGCTCGGAAGTCATACCTGGTTTAAACAAGAACACAAATCCATTAAAACAACTGCAGTAAGAAAGATGAGCGCATGATTCTATCAAAAGCAAAGTAGCAACAGAGAACATTTATAATAGTATTTAATGAAGAATATTTTGATTTCCATGTACGAGAATCAAATAGTATGCATGTAAAGCAGAAACATTATACCACATAAATGAGAACCAGTTAGCTGAATCTACTTACCAATATTTCCCAGGATAAATTTGTCCAGCCTGCTTTTCAGCCTTCTTAACCACACGTTCTGGTATGAGATGCCCATTTACTGATATGTTACTTCTGCCGCGTTCATCTGTTTGATTAGATCTAGATAAATCCTTAAAGCTCTTCTTGATAATGTTTGCAAAAAATGAATCACCCCCTTTGTTTCTGGGCTGATCATCTTCTCTGCCTGCATCACCAGAATCTTGAGAAACCCCCGTATTAGAGTACTCATTGAATGACACCTCCATCTCAGTTGCAAGTGATACCTCTTTCAAAGAATTTTGACGTGAGGCAGCCTTATTAGGTTTCACTTTCTCTTGATCTGAACGACTACTTCGATTTCCCTTCCCCAGCCGGTTCACTGCATGATTATTAGAAGAGTAATCAAAATGGTCTTGAAGTGGTGAACCAGGAGGTGGTGGAGACAGAATGGCCCTAATTGGCCCCTGAGTGGAGTTGTTCACCTCTTTTGAAGCAATTAAGACTTCTGGACCATTTTCTTCATCAGAGGTGCTAGGAGATGAAGAATGAAAGTTCTCATGAGCCTTGTTTGAGTTCAAACCTAGGCCCATAGGCAATGAAACAGGTTCTCTATCTATTGAGTGAAAATCATAACCAGAATCATCATAATCAGAAGAAAAATTAGCACTAGTCCGATTCATATGGCTTTGGAAATGTGGAGCACTATCTCTCACTACCTCATTAGAGCTACCATCAACATCTATTGGAATATCCTTTGTTTCGGCATGAAGTGAAAGAACTAGCTTTTTGTTGACAACAGCAAAATTGATTACTGCAGAACAGGCCCCACAACGCATCTTTTGTTGATTCCGCACCGTAAGCAGTACTTTCTTTGGAAGTTGCAGTAGCCCAAAGCAATTATAGCACGTAAGAAAGGGGGCACCACCAGCTATGGGACGGCGATGGCGGCCACCACTGGCTAACACAACCCTACGAGGATGGCAGCGAACAAAACCACCCATCTCAGGATTAAAATCACTTGGCCATCTTGTGTGGCGTTGTGCATCACTAATGTTTGATGGAGGAATCATAGTCCTAGAATTATGAACGCATGGACCAAATGCCCCAAGTTTCTCATAATGGTACATAGCAGGATTGTTTGGAACATCAGGAAACCTTTCATTGCAAAAAGAAGGGGGTCGAACTGGAGCTGAAACTCGATGAAGTTTATCATAGCAATGTAAACAAGGGCAAGAAGGCTGGTGAAACACTGAGTTAGGTGGGTATGGCTCAAATGAGTCAGGATTAGTATCAATATACTGCCCAGAATAGTACGGATGTAATGGCGGTTGTGGGTATTGACCAGCTAACTGGTGTGGATTTCTCCTAAGCATTTGAGATCCAAAAGGATCACCATATCCAGGATTATGCATCGAAGGATAGAAGCTATGGCTATGCATAGCCACTTCATGCCTGTTGGTATAAGGATATGGATCAGGCCAATGATTTGAATAAGGGGGTCCAGTAACATGTTTATTGGGAAACTGCCTATTTGACACTGAAGAACCATTTTGAAACCAATTATCAGGGCCACTAGGGGGTCCGGTAACATGTTTATCAGGAAACTGCCTATTTGACACTGAAGAACCATTTTGAAACCAATTATCCGGGCCACGATAAGGATCCGGAGGAACCATCCTGCCATCAAGAGGAACCTTCTCTTTTGGTTTATCAACCACATTACAAGACCGACTAAGTTGATCCTTTAGCTCATCCAGCTTCCTCAAAAGCTCAGCTCGATCTTCTTGAAGATACTTGACCCTATTAGCCCCATCCAGGTCATTAAGGTTTGTCAATGGTTCCCCATAGTTATAAGAAGAGTCCACATTGTAATTTGATGGGCCCTCATCAGGATAGTTTGAAGTTGAATACCTCACACCTTCAACATCACTTCTTGTTGTTCTTCGAAGCCCCTCCATCTCACCTCTCTCCTCCATTTTCCAATCAGACATTTGTCCCAATCTTAGCAACCCACTTGTAGCTCTAATTTCAGGATTTAGTTCCCCTTGCTCTCTTCCCATTGCACCAACCAATTCATTTCTATCTGCATTCATATCAAGACCAGTCTCAGTGACCCATTTATCAGTTGTAAGCTTAGATTGATTGTCATATCTCTCACCATGCCCAACATCATCCTTCTCTGAATCCATTTGACTACATCTCAAAGAGCCACCATTTGGCTTAACATCAGTATCAGAAGCATCACTCAAATCAACCACTCCTTTCTCTGAGGAATGGTCTGATTTAGCAGGAACTCCAACAACTCTTTCTTCATCTGACATACCATCTGCTTGGACATTCTTCTTTTTTGCTGCAAATTAAACAAACAATAATACTATAATCAAACAATTAAAAATTCACTTTTAAAGAGGGAAAGAAAACCGATTGATTTTCTATTCAGTTGCAAAAAACACAAAGAAAATGCCCAGCAATAATTAAAATCTAGAACCACAAGTTTTTAGATTTCTTTAGGTTTGCATTAAATATATATATATATATATATATATATATATATATATATATATATATTAAAGCCTCAAAATCCCACAAAGCCAATAATCTCCGGATTTTCTTGTTTTTGGGTTCTAATTCTATCAGTGGAAATTTAAAGATTCTGACTAATAAATTTTCTTGTCACCAAAATAAAAAAGGGATGCTCATATTCCATTCTTTAATCACTATCATTAGCATTACTAAAAGAAAAAAAGAAATGGTAGTTTGGCTTGGTAAGTAAAACAAACATTTTGGTTAGGAAACAGCTAAAATTAGTCTGAAAAAGTAAAGAGTGTGAGATGAGTTTACCTCCAAGAACAGCACCGCAACCACCGCACTGATAAATAGAGTAATCAGCGAGCTCAGGGAGAACATTTTCACACTTTGGGCACCGAACCAACCGTAATTTAGCTGTAATTTCCGCCATGTGAAACCCCAAACACAATACGACGACGTAGTTCCAAACAAAACAATATATCTAATCTATCTATCAAGCTAGAAAATCAAAAATCTGAAACATAGAATAGAAGAAAAAAAAGAAAGAAACTGTTTCTAGTCAAACCCAAGGACAAAAGACAACACAGTATCAAAGTATGTATGAGTTCAGCAGAGTCAAGCGTAGTTCTTACTTCTTGGTGGGGACTCACTCACATTCTTTTCTCATAACATACATATATATTATAATAATAATGCAATTGTTGTCCTGGGTTTTTTTTTTTTCTCAGGATCCAAACAGCAGACAAAGGAAGGAAGGAAGGTATCAAATGATATGATGTTGCCAAGGTATTAAAAGGAAACAAGTAGGGAAGTGCGAAGCTCAAAGTGGTCAAAGCGACGACGTTTGGTTTAACAAAACATGGAGAACGACATCGTTTTCCAAGGATGCCGTGGCATTGCTTTTCGTTCAAGTTGAAGAAAATCGGCGACTTTTTGGTTCGACTCACTCCACTCCACTCCAGTTTTGGCTTCTACCACTCTATCTAGCTTTACCACTACGTTGTCGGTTTTTCAATAAATTGTCTTAACTAACTAATTTTATGACAACAATAAATTTATTATTTTCTGTACAATTATTTAAATGGCTTCACTTGTTTGAAATCCTCAATTTTGATAATCAAAATACGTTCAATTTATTCTCTTACAAATTTTTCAACTAATAGGATAGATATAAAAAATAAAAAACTGTCAACAACATTTTACTCTAAAAAAAGTGATTTTAATTTTTCTTTAAACCCTAAATTTAAGCTCTTTTTTACTATTGTTATGGATGTGTAGTAAATTGCAAAATTTTAGGATCGAAAATAAGTAGATAACTCCCATCAATAAATCAGAATTTTCCCTTAAAAAAAAATATAAGAAACAATTGAGGAAAGATGTGTAAATAAAAATTTGGATAAATGAAACATTTTAAAATGAAGTATTCTTTTTCTATACTTCACTAAAAACAAAAACAAAAACAAAAAAGTTTATATATGCCCACAAATATGGGACTAAATTCAGTACTGATAAAAAAAGGAATGGATATTCCTTTTTATTATCAGTATTAATAATATAAAAAATATATATATGGATTTTAACTCAATATTGATGAAAAATTATTTTACTTGCAAATGCATAATACTCACTGCACTCCTAGGATTTTTTTTTTTTTTTTTTTATAATTGGAAAATGTAGTAATCTCAACTATAATGAATGCAAATTATTAACCTTTACCCAACAAAATAGAAGAGCCTCTAAGCATACGCAAATGTTAGTTATTATTATTATGCATACATTTAGTTTCACACCCAATTTTATTACATTTTAAGAGCATTCATATCCTTTCATCTCATATAAATAAATATATTTTGTCTCACCAAACATACCATTCACATCTAAAGAGGCGTATGCATATCTCATCAAAATTTAAAATGCGAAATACGTGATATCGTTCATCAAAAAGTACAAAAACAAGCCTACTTCCGGTGAGGCATTTTGCAAAAAAACTGCATCTTATTTTCTTATTCCACCATAAAAGTTTTACCGATTGAACTAATTGAAGCCCACAAAATGTATTGTTAAATTGGTTAGGTAAAAACAAAATGACTTGTTGTAATGCAAAATGCTTCTTTTTTTTGTGGCATTTTCAAATGTGAATGAAGTCAACTCATTCTTTATTTTATAGTATATCTCATAAAAATAGTCTTACTTTAATACTACACAAAGAGAGTAAAAGAGAGGAGAGAGGGTAAAATAAAAAATAAAAATAAAAAATAAAATAAGAACTTTTACCCAAGGCTTATGATCATTGTAGCAAGTTGTAAAAATTCATGCAAAATGCCTCACTAAATGTGCAGCTTTTTGTGCACTTTTATTTTTTTTTATTTTTTATTTTTTAATAGAACCATGTATTTTTGTACATTGATGGGTTTTACATAGGGTTATTTGCAATGCAATTTAGTGTAGTTTTGGATCATTTTTAGTACTGCACTTTGTAATGTGGTTTGGTTGAAACCATCACCGCATTGAACCTCAATTTTGTAGTCATATGTGTGGTGCAATTTGGTCTGTTTTGAGCTGGTATACTTTTCAAGATGTAATGGCCAATTACGAGTTTACTATTAATAACCATGATAGTAAGTTTAATATATATATATATATATATAACCTGTGTAACCAAAAAAAAAGTAACACAAATATATACAAGTAAAAAAACAAAATCCATCACACAAAACAAAAGAATAATCCATGACAATAAATCATGCACAATTATACATGTTAAACAAATATAACCTATAACACAAAAATGCTTAACAAGTAACAACCATAAGGTCCATAACAATGTACTATATACACTACTAGTCATGCATACTGAGAGTGAGAGGGTATTAGGAGTGAAGAGGGAGAGTGTGAAATGGAGAAGTAAATGAGGTTTTGAACTTTTGATTTTGTATTTAATAAAAAAAAAAAAAAAAAAGCTATTTTTAATGTAAAACTAGGACATACTAACACTGGGTTAGTCACTTACTTCATACAATATTAAATTATTAATATATATATATATATATATATATATATATATATATATATATATATATGAGTGCGGTTTTAAGATGTTTTCTTATCATAAAACTGCACAAATGCACCGCATAGTGTTATGCTGTTCATTGTCACTTGCGATGTGGTGTAATTAGTTAATTTTGTGAGCGGTTTTAGTCGGTTTGGATGCGGTTATACAATTTGAGCGGTTTGGCGAATACCCCTAGTTTTACATAACTCAATGGGAATACTCTAAATGTCAAGTTGTGATGGAATAACATCTTTCACCCCCCCACACACCCCCCCCCCCCCCCCCCCAAAAAAAAAAAAAAACTCTTTTAAATGGGTCCACCATTAACACTAGCTTTATCATCCATCAATTGCAAATTAGCACCTTAAAATGTTATAAACTTAGGTGCATCTCTGAACTACTTTTTTCCCAATTGTTGAGTGGTGAGTTATGATTAGTATACAATATAGTAAAATCAATAATGATAAAAAAAAAAAAATTTAATTACATTTTTGGCATTTACTAATATGGTAAACTTGTACTTGTTTTCATTTGGATCTTTCATTGAAATCACTTTTTTCTCTACTACTAACAATTTGTCATATCAACAAGTTGTCAAATTTTTTATATTTATAAACTTGCTCGTCAATAATATTCAAATAAAAGTAACGTGGCATCAATTACAAATTTACAATTACTTATCTTAACAAATTATTAAAAAATATGTAAAATTTATTGTGTATATAGATAATTTTTTTCTCCCAAAAACTTTCTCGCACTCTATAACTATAAGCAGAATAAATTACAAATTATAACAGCCAAATATAAAAATTAAATAACAATTGAATTATAAAATAAAAGAGTGGAAGAACAAAAATTGATTTGCTAAAATGGCCAATTATCTTTATATATATATATATATATATATATATATTTCTCTTTGTTCGTTCTTTACTTTTTCTCTTTTTAACTTTATTCCTTCTCTTTGAGAGTCTCTTTATTTTCACTTATACATATATTTTGCGGTTCTTGTTAGTGAATAGTGAGTAGTGAGAGAAAAGCATGGTTTTGGCCGTTGTGAAAAGAAGCGAAAAGAGGTAAAGACGCAGGCGCGTAAAAACTTAGTCTGACAAGTCTGGTTTTCTGACTAGTCTACGATTCTCTGCCCCACACACCCACCTAACTCTTCAGGTGGGTCCTATCTTTATCTTTTCCATCATTTCCGTTTACATCTATTCACACACACTCTCTCTCTCTCATGTTCTTGACTTTTTGTGAAACTGGAAGTAATATGTACAAATTTCAGTATTCTTTAAGCTGCTATGCCAACTCATACTCGTTCTCATACTAATGGGACAACCATCATAAGCATCCAAGTGAATGGTGTGGTACATGCATATTGTTTTTATGCATTTTGTAGGGATCCATCAATTCTGAGTCGATTCAATTGCATCAGATAAACATGTAACAAATTCTGTCCAAGCTTATGATTTAACACATTGCATAGAGTCTTTAGTTATAATTTCTTTACTTAATGCAGAAAAATACAAAAACAATCAAACAAAATGGGTCTACTACTGATAATTATGATTTTACAATTAAAAACGCCCCGTACCTATTGTTGAAAGAAGAAATTTAATTTTATATTAGGACAATTATCATATTTATATAAACAAAAGTTTACATGAATTTGAGGAATTAAAAATATTAAGTTCACAACAATTTTATAATACTTTAACTGTAAATCTTAAATAATAAGTTATTTTGGTTCTTTAAATTGAACTTACCACTGAACTTACATTTTTGCTCACTAATAACAACTTATTACTTAAGATTTATTATAAAAATACTATGTGCAAAGCATTTGTTTTTTTTTAGGAATACATTAGTGGTCCCAGCAATTCTATCAATTTTACTTGAAATAGATAGAAAGAATTCGTTTTGAAATTTTAAACTTAATAATATAAAAATATTTTTAAATTTATAGTAATATTTAATTTGAATTATAAAATAGATTTATTTAAATGAAGGATCCTAATTATACTAGGTATAGTAATAGTGTAGGGACTCAATTTGTAACGGACCCTTCACAATAAAATTTGTAGAGAAGTGGGTTTAAAGATTTGGCGTCACCGAAGTAAACAATGACTGGTATAAAGTTTATAATAAAAATTGATGGCATGAGATCCATTGGATTCTGAATGTCGGAATTTGGCTAAGTGTTTATGAAGCATTTTTGTCCTCGGCCTAGGCCGAGGAGCTATTATTCTTTTCTACTTCCCATTGAATCATCCCCCCCTCCTTATGTTGGGAAGTCTCTTCGTTATATAGTATTTTTACTTTTTACTAGTCTTCACCGTCTACTTGTCAATTATCGGAGCCTCTATGTACAGGGGGTTGTCCCATCATCTGTATTTGCAGGCTTTATGTTATTTCCCAGCCGCCTTTGCAGGCTTTATAATAGTTGAAGTGACTGATACTTTGGGATTTTCAGGTCACCTCACCATTAAAGCGGTCAGAATGTTGGTGAGATATATTCAACGAATGATGGATATTTTCCTTTTAGTGAAGTCGATGTGCCGAGGATAGGTCATCCTCGGCAAGGCCTTTGGATGACCTGGGCTCTTTCCCATTGTCCTCGGTCTTTACATTATCCTCGGCGCGAGCCTTGGGCCGCACGTAGTGGGCCAGCGTGGTTAGTGCAATAGGGCCCCACAATAGCCCCTCAAAATTCTGCTGCACGTCCCCTTGGGCGGGGAGGACGATTTTGACTTTCTCGGCCTGTTGGGTTCTACCTTATCGTCAGTGTTATCGCTACTTCAGCTGTTTTTGCAGCTTTCTTTTCGCGCAAAGGGTCGCCCGAGGATGGATAGGCTTGGGTCGTTTGTGCTATAGCGCTTAATTTCCCATGGTTTTCGTCCCTGATGGGGCTCGTTTATTTAGCGCCTAAGGGAGTTGGCTTTGCCTTAGTTTTGGACTCGTGATCTACACAAAAACCCTGGTTCCGTTCGGCGTTTGTATTGTTTCATAGTGACTGGTTCCCATGTAGGTTTGAGTCCGAGGACCATGCAAGAGCTTGGTTTTTCTTAACACTTAGTTTTTATGAGGAAATGTTCTTCCGGCTGGCCTGAGGCTTCGGACCATGGAATGTTTAAGTTTTGTCTTGAAGTATCTGGTTTCCCCATGAGGCTTGGGTCCGAGGACCATGCAATGCCTTGGTTCTGTCCAGTACCTAGTTTTCTCATTTTATCATCTGAAGTATCTAGTTTCCCCATGAGGCTTGGGTCTGAGGACCATGCAATGCCTTGGTTCTGTCCAGTACCTAGTTTTCTCATTTTATCATCTGAAGTATCTAGTTTCCCCATGAGGCTTGGGTCCGAGGACCATGCAATGCCTTGGTTCTGTCCAGTACCTAGTTTTCTCATTTTATCATCTGAAGTATCTAGTTTCCCCATGAGGCTTGGGTCCGAGGACCATGCAATGCCTTGGTTCTGTCCAGTACCTAGTTTTCTCATTTTATTCATCTGAAGTATCTGGTTTCCCCATGAGACTTGGGTCCGAGGACCATGCAATGCCTTGGTTCTGTCCAGTACCTAGTTTTCTCATTTTATTCATTTGAAGTATCTGGTTTCCCCATGAGGCTTGGGTCCAAGGACCATGCAATGCCTTGGTTCTGTCCAGTACCTAGTTTTCTCATTTTATTCATCTGAAGTATCTGGTTTCCCCATGAGGCTTGGGTCCGAGGACCATGCAATGCCTTGGTTCTGTCCAGTACCTAGTTTTCTCATTTTATCATCTGAAGTATCTGGTTTCCCCATGAGGCTTGGGTCCGAGGACCATGCAATGCCTTGGTTCTGTCCAGTACCTAGTTTTCTCATTTTATTCATCTGAAGTATCTGGTTTCCCCATGAGGCTTGGGTCCGAGGACCATGCAATGCCTTGGTTCTGTCCAGTACCTAGTTTTCTCATTTTATCCATCTGAAGTATCTGGTTTCCCCATGAGGCTTGGGTCCGAGGACCATGCAATGCCTTGGTTCTGTCCAGTACCTAGTTTTCTCATTTTATCATCTGAAGTATCTGGTTTCCCCATGAGGCTTGGGTCCGAGGACCATGCAATGCTTTGGTTCTGTCCAGTGCCTAGTTTTCTCATTTTATCATCTGAAGTATCTGGTTTCCCCATAAGGCTTGGGTCCGAGGACCATGCAATGTCTTGGTTCTGTCCAGTACCTAGTTTTCTCATTTTATTCATCTGAAGTATCTGGTTTCCCCATGAGGCTTGGGTCCGAGGACCATGCAATGCCTTGGTTCTGTCCAGTACCTAGTTTTCTCATTTTATTCATCTGAAGTATCTGGTTTCCCCATGAGGCTTGGGTCCGAGGACCATGCAATGCCTTGGTTTTGTCCAGTACCTAGTTTTCTCATTTTATCATCTGAAGTATCTGGTTTCCCCATGAGGCTTGGGTCCGAGGACCATGCAATGCCTTGGTTCTGTCCAGTACCTAGTTTTCTCAATTTATCATTTATTTTATCTATTTATCCGTAGCCGTTTTAATTCTTGCCGCGTTTTACAATAAGCATTAAATAATTACACTTTTCAAGCGGAATAATAATAATAATGAATGCTGGAGTTGGTGGAGGATAAGACCTTGCCGTGTTTTGCCTCTTCGTTTGATGGGACCCTTCTAATTACGAGGCGTCTCCTGGGTTGTCCGGGTAACGTGTTCTGACGCTTCGGTGTCTTCTCGTTTAATGAGGCGCCTCCTCATTAATGCTAGCCATGGATTTACGAGAATCTAACGGTTGAAAGGCCCCTTGGAACTTGGAGCGGAATTATTGCCTCCGGAAATCTCTCCTTGGGATTTATTGTGGATTGGCCCTCATCAATATTCCGCCCTCTATATAAGGCGTTTCCAAGGCAACCTTCTCCTTCACACTTGACAGACATCCATCTTAAATTTCTCCCAAAAACATCACCCCAAAAAGGCTTTGCCAAACACAGCCGTTTGAGCCCCTTCGAATGAGTTGGCCCTTGGAAAAGGCGATCTTGGGGATGCACAGCCCCTATCAGGAGCCGAGGATGGCACTTCGACCCTGGACGTCACATTGGGGTTGGAGTAGGGGAAACCCAAAGGTTCTCCTTCTTTTCAACCTAACCAGAGGAGGAACCCTCTTCGCCGTCTGGAGGAGGATCCAGGAAGAACGTAACCACCTTCCCTTGGGTATGGGTCATTGACCCTCCAAGCCAGCTGCATTGAGGGTGGGAGGGAAACCAGGCGGAACTCAAAAGTGGAACCGTCCTGTGCCACGACCTCTTCCACCTCCTATGTAGCTCTTCTTCCCTCTTTTCTCTTTTTCCTCTTTTTCTTTTGCTCCTCAACGAGCCTTCCTCTTTTCTTTTCCTCTTCTCTTACTTCTCATCCAGCCTTCTTTTCTATCTTCTGTTCCTCTGCCAACTTTCTTTGTTTCTTTTCCTCCTCTCTTCCTTCACTTCTTTTCCACCTTTTGTTCTTCTGCCAGCTTTGCTTTCTACCTTTTGTTCTTCATCTCTTCTTTCACTTCTTTTCGATCTTTTGTTCTTCTGCCAGCCTTGCTTTCTACCTTTTGTTCCTCTACCGGCTTTGTCAAGCGTCTGCCTTTGTAGTTAGTTTTAGAACAAGCCCCACGGGCTTCACTTGTAAGAGATGTAATTTTTCTTTATATATGAATAAAAGAAATAGACTTATTTTGCCTCTTTCTATTTTTCGCATATTTTTATTCTTGTGATTGTTGACTTCTGAATGATTGTTGCTGTAGTAGATTGTATTGTTTTGGTATATTGTTTCTGAAAAAGTTGCCCTTAATTTCTTTACACCGATCATCGTACTTGCCAGCGCACAAATTCTGCCCCACGGTGGGCGCCAATTGTAGGGACTCAATTTGTAACGGACCCTTCACAATAAAATTTGTAGAGAAGTGGGTTTAAAGATTTAGCGTCACCGAAGTAAACAATGACTGGTATAAAGTTTATAATAAAAATTGATGGCTTGAGATCTATTGGATTCTGAATGTCGGAATTTGGCTAAGTGTTTATGAAGTATTTTTGTCCTCGGCCCAGGCCGAGGAGCTATTATTCTTTTCTACTTCCCATTGAATCATCCCCCCCTCCTTATGTTGGGAAGTCTCTTCGTTATATAGTATTTTTACTTTTTACTAGTCTTTGCCATCCACTTGTCAATTATCGGAGCCTCTATGTACAGGGGGTTGTCCCATCATCTGTATTTGCAGGCTTTATGTTATTTCCCAGCCGCCTTTGCAGGCTTTATAATAGTTGAAGTGACTGATGCTTTGGGGTTTTCAGGTCACCTCACCATTAAAGCGGTCAGAATGTTGGTGAGATATATTCAACGAATGAGGGATATTTTCCCTTTAGTGAAGTCGGTGTGCCGAGGACAGGTCATCCTCGGCAAGGCCTTTGGATGACCTGGGCTCTTTCCCATTGTCCTCGGCCTTTACATTATCCTCGGCGCAAGCCTTGGGCCGCACGTAGTGGGCCAGCGTGGTTAGTGCAATAGGGCCCCACAAATAGTAATGTTTATAAGAGCTTTATTAAGATTAAAAAAAGAATTTTCTCAACAAAAAAAAAAAGATTAAAAAAAGAAAAGAAAAAGAGGATTATGTAACTAGTTGCAATTAAAGAAGTGTTGAACCGGCTTAATTGGTAAAAATGGTCGGTACAATCTTATTAAGTAGTTGTTGGCTTGTTTGTTGCCCTATCTTTCTCAAGTAAATGATCTCAACCCAAGACTAGTTTATTGCTTCTCTTTTTGGTTTGCACTTGTACTGGTCAAAATGTTTTTCTAATATGCAATTTGAAGATTGAAAATTAGGAAAAATCCTGAAAACCAATTTCTCAACCACCCCCAAGACCATAAGCAATTTGATTAAGATTGCTTCATTCCTTTATATATATATATATATATATATATATATATATATAAACTTTAATAAGAGTCTAGGTTGACATTTCAAATTTAAAATGGAAGTCAATGTTTGATTATTTTCTCATACCCTCTCCTCAAATACTCATTGAAATTTGCCATGGTCGACTACTCTATACGGTATTTGTTTTGTTGTCCTCAGTGTCAGTGACCACTGAGTTTCAACAAGAGGCAGAATGAATAATTAACCAAGTTGGATGGTCCTCGCTCTTAATGGATCCAAGCGTTACCAGTTGGCAGAATCAATATTTGGACGGTTATGATGATGGAGTCTTACTGAAGTACTTCAAATTATTATTTTATATATATATATATATATATATATATATATATATATATATATATTTTTTTTTTTTTTTTTCTTGCTGAATACTGAACTAGTACTTTTTTTTTTTGAGCAAAGAATACTGAACTGCTACCTGAGAATTGAGATTCCCTGGATGTTGGGAATAATATTAGCAAAAATACATTGTGTTTGGATACAACTTATTTTGCTAAAACTGAAAAATTATTGCTGAACGTACTATAAATAAATGTAAAAGTTAGTTAAAATAGTATAGTGGGGCCCATGAATAGTGCTAAAAAGTGCAATGGGTCTCATGAATAGTAACAAAATAAGCTGAACAGTGAAATTAATTTTCATTTTTCATTCTAATCCAAACGCACACTTGGTCTTTATATTTTGGACTGATTTTTGTTTTGGTCCCTACTTTTTAGTCGCACCTATATGAATCTCTAAAAATTGAAAATTGTTATCATTTTAGTCTTTACCGTCATCTCACTAACGGAAATAGCTTACATGGCAAACAGAGTACATTGCTAGCACATTAAACGCTGACATGATCATTAAAATAATATTTAAAAATTTTATTAGACATTTTTAAAAAATGACACGTAAGGATTTTAATAAAATAAATAAATTTAAAATAATTCCTTAAAAAAATCATTTTCCAATCTTTTTTTTTCTCTTTCCTTTAAAACAAACCCAAAAATCAAATCAAAACAAAAATAAATATTTATGTAAATCTTCTCTCTCTCTCTCTCTCTCTCTCTCTCTCTCTCTCTCTCTCTCATTTCGTTGTTCACCATTGATATGGGTTTATTTTGGGTTCAATTTGGGTGGGAGAGAGAGAGGGGCCCAGATAGGTGGAGGTGGAGGTGAAGGTTGAGATCAGTGGTTGTGAGTTTGATTTGGGCTCAGATCAGTGGTTGTAGATCGGTAGTGGATGTGGAGATCGATGGTGGGGGTGGAGAGAGGGGCTTAAATTGGTGGTGGTGATAGTGGAGATGGAGATGGAGATTGATGGTTGTGGGTTTGATCTATGCTCAAATCGGTGCGGTGTGGCCATGGGTTAGTGGGGAAGAATGGTTTTCAAATGCTCGCGGTGTGCTTGTCATGCAAGGAAAAACTAGAAATCATTTGGAATCCACCTCATCAAGCTGTTTCAAGGCATTATAAACGAGAGCAATTTTTTATTAGCAATAAACTCACAAGAGAGTACACTAGTTTCATGCATGCTTGTACCATGGGATTTATAATTTTGTATTTGAGTTAATTTTCTAGGTTTTTTGTGTTTGTTTCCCAAGAAAATTTCTAGGCATTTGTTAGAGATTATTTTGTTTACTGGGTTTATGGGTTTGATTTACTGGAGAATTTTGTGTTGATTGTGTTAGAATTTATTGAGTTTGATCATGAGTGGGTTGGCCGATTGGATATGTTGGGGAAGAACATGTTCTTATGTTCTTCCAAAAAAATAATTATTTAATTTAATTAGATTTAAGGTTTTGTTATTTTATTTTGTTTTTAAATTTTCTGACATGAATTTTTTTTATTAAAATGTTGATGTGGCTTTTTCTAAATGCTAAAAAATTATTTTATTAGTCATGTCAGCATCTAACTTGTCAACAATGCACTCTGTTTGTCACGAAAGCTATTTCTGTTAGTGAGATGACAGTAGGGACCAAAATGGTAATGGTTTTTTATTTTTAGGGACTTAGGTAGGTGGGACTAAAAAATAGTGACCAAACGAGAATCAACCCAAAATGTAGGAATCAAAAATACATTTTTGCCAATAATATTTGATTTTTTTTTTTTTTTGAAAGGGACAAGGAAAAAGTAGTGGATAGGCATGAATTACCACAATAAAAAAGGATATTGGGGAAAATGAGAAATGGGGTTGTGTTAGAAATAAAGTCTGATTGGAATGTGTAAACTTTGAGCAATGAAAATGTTACTTAGGATGTGTAAAGGGTGAAATGTATAAAACCTATAGGGGAGATGTATATCGATAAGTTTACTCATTATTACAACCTTATCCCATAAACTCTACAAGCATTCTAGGGTCCTATATATATGTAAGATTACTTTACTGTTATTGTACACATCTAAGAGAAACCAAAAAAGAATTGTGAATAACCACTTGAATACAAGAGTTTATCAATATATATTTCTTGTTTTTTCTTACTTTGTTTTATATATTTCTATCATTTCACAACACGTTATCAGCACGAGTCTCTACCTAATTTCGAAAGGAAGTTGTAATCCCATTATTCTTCAAACATCAAAGATTAGTTGTGTAGTTTTCTCAACTCACTGTAAGTTTTCTTTTTAAGGAATTAGTAATTATCCTATTTGTTTGTCTTTATGTTTTTATGCTCATAATTTTAGTAATTTTTAATTGATTAAAAATTTTATGAGATTCACGTTATTCTATTGTTATATATTGTTATGAGATGCACGATATAAGATTCACATTTAATTGAATAAAAATATTTGTTTATTTAATTACTTACTTAATTATATATTTGATATAAATGTCAAACCTTACCAAACTTAAATTTGTTGTCCTTGACATCTTAGGCAAGAGTTTCTTACCATGGATATCATGAATCCTTGATACTAAGATTCATCTAGAAGCGATGAATCTTGATGAGATTTATGTTAATGTAATAAATCCTGGAGATATTATTATGGATGGCAACAGAGTATCCTAGAAGGATCGTGCAAAAACAATAATTTTTATTTGTCATTATTTATATAAAAATTGAGTACTTTACTATAAAAGACCCCTTAGGAGAATTATAAGTTCTAGAAGAACTTGATCATCTTAAAAGCTCAGTATGATGTGCACTTAAAGTTGCAATAAACTAAAGGTGCAAGTGAGTTAATCTAGTACTCTAAAATCAGCCCACAATTAAAATTGTATAATAAAAGACACATATATTATGTTTCAAATGTGCTCCTGTAGTAGCAATATCGAATACATATGTTCATAAAGTATTATGAACTAATATTTTACCTTCTAGTGGCAGAACAAAATAATGAGCTATTTCTGAAAACCATCAAACGGTCATGAAAATAAGTGTTATATGTGTGGAATGGAAGGTCATTGGTCACGTACTTGTCATACTCCTAAACATTTGGTAGATCTATACCAAGCCTCCATAAAAGAAAAGGGAAAGGGAATTGAAACAAACTTTGTTGATCATAATGATCTTGAAGATCCCATGGATCTTGACCTTCCAAATGGAGTAGATATAACTCATCTTGATGTCTCTAATTTCTTTGATGATGTTGATAGAAAATTTGATAATTTGATTGGTGATGGAAATGTCCATACTAATTAATTATTTTCTTTTATTATATGATCATATTCTAATAAGTATGACTGGTGATGGAAATGTCCATACCAATTAATTATTTGTCTTTAATTATATTATGGCACTGTAAATAAATATTTGATATGTTTTATTTATGTTTAAAGTAATAAAGTTTAATTTATGTTTTGCATATATGAAGATGCATGGGTCATACTAGTAAAATTAATTCCAAGATGAATATGAAAGATTTTTGTCTAGCAGACAATGCAACAACTCATACGATCCTTAAAGATAAAAAGTATTTTAAAATTTTAAAATTATGCAAAGCCAATTTTAATACCATATCAGGTTCATCGAACTTAATTGAAGGTTCTGGAAGAGCGATTATCATGTTGCCAAAGGGCACAAAACTTTGTATTGATGATGCTTTGTATTCTTCTAAATCAAGCAGAAATTTACTCAACTTTAAGGATATACGTTATAATGGTTATCATATTGAAACCAATAACGAAGGCAGTGAAAAATTTCTTTATATTACTTCAATAGTATTGGGCCAGAAGCTCATATTAGAAAAACTGTCTATTTTCTCTTCTGAGTTATATTATACTATAATGAGAACAATTGAAACAAATACACTAGAAATGTTCGGATCCAAAGGTTTTTATACTTTGGCATGATCGTCTTGGTCATCCAAGATCAATAATGGTGCGTCAAATTATTGAAAACTCCCACGAACATCTCTTAAAGAACCAGAAGATTCTTTTACCTAGTGATTATCCATGTAATGCATATTTTCAAGGTAAATTAATTATCAAACCATCACATTCAAAGATTGTTGTTGAATGTCCATCTTTCTTAGAAAGAATTTAGGGTGATATATGTGAACCAATACACCCACCTTGTGGTCCATTCAAGTATTTTATGATTTTAATTGATGCATCAACTAGATGGTCACATGTATTTTTACTTTCTACTAGAAATATTGCATTTGCTAGGCTTCTTGCTCAAATAATTAGGTTGTGAGCACAATTTCCTGATTATCCAATTAGGAAAATTCGTTTAGATAATGCTAGTGAATTCACATCTCAAGCTTTTAATGACTATTGCATGTCAACTGGAATTGATGTTGAACATCCTGTTGCCCATACTGATGGAAATATGAATGTACGCAACGAAAAATTAACGGATCTACTTCATTCGCAATTGATAACATATGCTATGTAAGCATCAGAATATAAGATCAAGAGAGTGTACCTTGATGTGGTAAAATTCAAAACAAAGATGAAAAGTACTTGGGAACACTTTCAATCTTCACTTCAATTCCACTTGATGCCCAAGAAGTGTGGTTTCTCAATCAGTTATATGTATATATTTCTAGAGAGAATTCAATAGTGTCTAACACTCACATACATACTCTTTCATGTTCTTAAAAAAATTTTGTATGTTTCTCTCCACATAACTGATTATCTAATTGGGCTAACTTTTTAGGTTTTATCAATTGGGCTTTAGTGTGTGGCTAGGAGTGGGACCAAAAAGGAACAAATAAGATACTAGCTCTAATGGGCCTTAGGCTTTCTGCCAACTCTTGACAAATCCAAAGTTACCACTATATAAATATAATTGCACTCTAGGTCTTATTAATAAATTATATCCCAAGACTCTATTGTACATGCAATCCCTTCATAAAATATTCGTAGTAATACAAAGTCATGAATGTGGACTACCACTTTATAAATTACTACATCTTAATCCTTAAGTATCTTGTTTAATACTTTTAAGTTATTCATCATATATTTATGAAATTCAATTTCATAAATATATACTTTAAAAATTTCTTACCAAAGTAGTTAGGCTTAACTCTCTGAACAACAAATTCATCAAACTTATCTAAAGGGAATATTTTTGTAAAGTTGTAATTTACAACTGTGTATTTGTTGGCTTTTATTCCGTGCCAAATTTGATTGTAATTATGTTCAATCGTTTAAAACCCTGTATTTGTTGTGGGACTTGATGTAAGGGGTGTGTGAGAGAAAGAGTGTTGAAGACTCAAGCATTTGAAGAAGTGAAGGATTCTCGCGGGTATCTCGCGGGTATCTCGCGACCAAGCTTCCTGCGAAGTGAAACATGTGCCAGGCACATGCTGGAATGCGAAGAGTCATGCCAGGTGGAGACAACTGTGTCTCGCGAGTATCTCGCGGGTAAGGCCTTCCCGCGAGACACCCGCGAGACTAGCTGTTCTGCCAGCTTGTACTTTTTAAGTCACACCTTTTGCACATCTACTATATATACCATCATTACCCACAATTGTTGAGGATGCTTCAGAGAGAAAACCCTAGCCAAACACATTGGTAATTAGAGATTGTCTTCCCCACCTTCTCTAAACAATTTGCTTGTGGTATCTCCTCAACCCTTCCCTCTCCATTGTCCATATCTTTGAGAGGTTGATAGCCCAAACACTTGACACACCTTAGAAAGTGCTGAGTGACGTTTTTGGTGCTGCTGGGAAGCATTGGAAGAAGCCTTTAATGGCAGATGCAACATGGAGCTTGTTGCGGGATCCGGATAACTAGGACAAGACACGGTTCCGAGAAGCCTTGTTGGAGTAGGAGCTTGGAGGGCTTAGGTACATCGGGTAGACTAGGCTTGGAGGGTCTTTTGCTAATCCATGTATCCCAACTGATTGTCTAGTGGATCGATTTCCGCTTGGAGGGCGGCGGAGAGGTTTTTCGCCGAGTTCTTCGGTTTCCTCTTCGATAACACGTCTCGGTGTTATTTGTGTTTGCATTCTTCTTCCCTACTCTTGTTCATTTCATTTTTACTGCTGAGTTGCTTTAAATTATGGATTAGAGTAGTTGTTTGTTTATACGCTTGTGTTTACACTATTCCGCACTTGTTAGTAAGTTAGTGTAAAATCAACCAAGCCGTAATTTGAATTTGGGGGTCTAAACCGCTCGTGTGTTTTCAACACATTTTTGAGCTTTCAATTTTGTATTTCCGTTAAGAGACTATGAATTCAATTTTGAGAATATATGTTCTATCAACATTAAATGTGGCTGCCCAACATACTGAGGTTTTGATCGTTACTTTAGATCTCACTCCTGATATATCAAAGCAACCTACACTCCATGATCAGGTCCATTATTCTCTCAGGATTAAGAGTTCATATAAATATAAGTCGTGAGATTTATTATATAATTGACAATCATTAGGAGAACAATAAATCTCACAGCGGTCCAGTTCAATATGTCTTAACTCTTAAAACATATCAACACATCAACTTGAAGTCTTCACTTCTATGATCAAGACAAATCATCTTAGTTGATATGTTATAGTCTTCGCAAATAAAATGCCCAAATTCATCACCGACTACAAACTAGTATTCTGAGTTTACAAAGAGCTTATGATTTATATCTTCTGTGACTTTTCACATAAATCACATACTATGCATTTCATGGACTATATGATAATATCCAAATATTCATGTTGCCATCATTTTAGATAATAATAAAGCAACTTTATTAATTACAACATTAAGTCATACATAATGTCATAAATAATAATATACATAGTATCATACAATAGGATTTAAGAGTACTAATCCTAACACATACACATACTCAAAATGGTTTAGCTAAATCACTTATCAAGAGACTTCAAATTATTGCTTGACCTTTACTTATGAAATCAAAATTACCAGTTTCTGCTTGGGGTCATGCTATTTTACATGTTGCATCATTAGTTCGCATTAGGCCAACTGCTTATCATAAATTCTCACCATTGCAACTATTAGAAATATAAATGTACGCAGCGAAAAATTAACGGATCTACTTCATTCACAATTGATAACATGCATTATGTGAGTTATAGAATATATAACAAGAGAGTGTACCTTGGTGCGGTGAATTTTAAAACCAAAGATCAGAAGTTCTCGAGAACACTTTCAATCTTCACTCCAATTCCACTAACGCTTAAGATGTGTGGTCTCTCAATCAGTTATATGTGTATGTTCTAGAGAGAATAAGAAAGTGTCCAACATTCACATACATAACGTTTCATGCACTTGTGATTGTTACAAAATTTTGTATGTTTCTCTCCTAATAACTGATTATCTAATTGGGATAGCCTTTTGGGCCTTTCCAATTGGGCTCTAGTATGTGGCTTGGAGTGGAACCAAAACGGAACAAATAAGACACTAGCTCCAATGGGCCTTGGGCTTTTCTGTCAACTCTTAACAAGTTCAAAGTTACCATTAATTATATTTAATACCACTATATAAATATAATTGCACTCTAGGCCTTATTAATAAATTATATCTCAAGACTTTATTGTACATGTAACATTTTCATAAAATATTCGTAGGAATACAAAGTCATGAATGTAGACTGTCACTTTGTAGATTACTACATCTTAATCCTTGAGTACCCGGTTTAATCCTTTAAGTTATTCATTATATATTTATGAAATCTAATTTCATAAATATATACTTTAGTAACTATTTACTAAAGTAGTTATGCCTAATATTCTGAATAACAAACCCATTAAACTTATCTTAAAGGAATATTTTGTATCTCCGTTAAGAGATAATGAATTCCATCTTGAGAATATATGTTCCATCAACACTAAATGTGGCTGCTCAACATACTGAGATTTTGACCGTTACTTTATATCTCACTCCTGATATATCAAAACAACCTACACTTCATGATCAGGTCCATTATTCTCTTAGGATTAAGAGTTCATATAAATATAAGTCGTGAGATTTATTATTCAATTGACAGCCGTTAGATGAATAATAAATTTCACAACGGTCCTATTCAATATGTTTTAACTCTTAAAACATATCAACGTATCAACTAGAAGTCACCACTTCCATGATCAAGACAAATCATCTTAGTTAATATGTTATAGTCTTCGCAGATGAAACGCCCAATTTCATCACCGACTATGAACTAAATTATGAGTTTACAAAGAACTTATAATTTATATCTTCTATAACTTTTCACATAAATCACATACTATGCATCTCATGGACTATATGCAATGTCTAAATATTTATGTTACCATTATTTCAGATAATAATAAAACAACTTTATTGATTACAATATTAAGTCGTACATCATGTCATACATAATATAATACATAGCATCATACAATAAGATTTATGGGCACTAGTCTTAACAGCAACTTGTACTTGGCCAACAACCAAATATTTTTCACTTGCGCACATTTGGTTATGCTGTATATGTACTTATAACACCCCTACAACGCACTAAGATGGGTCCTCAACGTAGACTTGGAATTTATACGGGTTTTGATTCCCCATCTATTATTAGATATCTGGAACCTCTAACTGGTGATGTTTTTAAGGCACGTTTTGAGGATTATCATTTTAATGAAACAATCTTCCCACCATTAGGAGGAGAAAAGTCATTGCCTGAAGCACGACGTGAGATTACTTGGAATGTTTCGACGTTATCTCATCTTGATCCTTGTACAAATCAATGTAAACTGGAAGTTCAAAGGATTATTCATTTGCAAGGAATTACAAATCAATTACCAGATGTATTCACCAACAATAAGAAAATAGTGAAATTTCACATTTCAGCTGCTAATACTCCAGCATGAATTGAAGTCCCTGTAGGATAATTAGTAAATACAATAGCAAATGAATCAAAGCCACACTTGAAGCATGGAAGACCTGTCGGTATTAAAGATAAAATTCCCCAGAAAAGAAAAGTACAAGAAAACAAGTTACAGCCTATAAAGAGGCTATACCCAGGAAATAGGTCAATGAAATAATTGATCTATCCAAAACTTATGAACAAAAATCTCCTGAAAATAAACCCATTGAAGAGTTATCTGCTGAAGAGGATCAGGTACCTAAAAATAACAAGATCTCGATACATTATGTACATACAGGAGAAATATGGGATAGAAATAAAATTGTTGTCAACAATATATTTTCCTATAAAGTTGCCCTTGATATTACTAGAAGTAATGATAATGAATATGAACCACAAACCATTGATGAATGTCAACATAGAAATGATTGGCCAATGTGTAAAGAGATGATTCAAGCATAATTAAATTCACTAAGTAAATGTGAAGTTTTTGGACTTGTAGTCCGAACACCTAAAGGTGTAATGCTTGTTGGATACAAATGGGTATTTGTACGTGTAAATTTGTAATTTACAACTATATTTTATATTAGCTTTATTTCAGACAAAAAGTATTGTAATTGCTTTAATTTTGTTCCTTGTATTTTGTGTGATTTTATTGTATTGGGTCTAGTATCAAGTTGGTGAAGACTTAAGCTTAAATGAAGAATCAGTGGATCTCGCAAGTGTCTCGCTGGAAGCTAACTCGCGAAAGAGCCACGTGAGAAGCACATGACTGGAAGCTGAAGAGTCGTGCCAGGCTGTCATTTTCGTGAGTGTCTCGCGGGTAAGGCCTTCCTATGAGATAGTCGCGAAACATTCTACCTGGAAGATTTTTAAGAGTGACTTTCTTACCCTTCACCCATACTATATATACCCTCATTACCTACAAATGTGTAGAGAGTTAATTCAGAGAGAAAAACTTTAGATAGGTTTTCTACAACATATGCACCCATCTTTTATAGAGAGAGAGAGCTACTCATTCTTAGTGAGAAATCATTTAAGCATCTTCTCCATCCCTCTCCCATTGTCATACATTGAGAGGAGATTTGTACCCAAACACAACCCATATCTATTCAAAGTGTAGAGAGTGTTTTGGAACTGCTAGGAAGCACTGGAAGAAGCCAAGGATGGCAGATGCAACATGGAGCTTATTACAGGATCCGGAGAGCTAGACAAGACACGGTTCCGAGAAGCCTTATTGGGGTAGGAGCTTGGAGGGCTTAGGTATATCGGGTAGATTAGGCTTGGAGGGTCTCTTGCTAACCCATGTATCCCAACTGATTGTCTAGTGGATCGATTACCACTTGGAGGGCGGCGGAGCGGTTTTTAGCTGAGTTCTTCGATTTCCTCTTCGATAACACATCGGCATGTTATCTTGTGTTTGCATCTTTTTTCCCTACTCTTTTACATTCCATTTTACTGCTGTGTTGCTATGATTATGGATTAGAGTAGCTTGTTTGTTTATCCACTCGCATTTACACTATTCCGCACTTAATATTAAGTTAGTGTAAAATCTATTGAGCCGTAACTTTAATTTGGGGGTCAAAACAGCTCTTGTATTTTCAACACATTTTCGAGCTTTCAGTATGTAAGCGAAATGAGGAAAATGAAATTATAAGGTACAAAGCGCAACTTGTTGCACAAGGTTTCTCGCAAAGACCTGATATTGATTATTGAGAAACATATGCTCATGTAATGGACGCAATTACATTCAAATTTTTGATTAGCTTGGTAGCAAAAGAAAATTTGGATATGTGATTAATGAATGTTGTTATAGCATATCTGTATGGATCATTAGATAATGATATCTACATGAAAATCCTTAAAAGATATAAAATGCCTGAAACATATAATCCTACAACTCGAAGTATGTATTCTATCAAGCTACAAAGATCCTTATATGGGTTAAAGCAATCCAAACGTATGTCCGGACGCATGTGGTATAATCGCCTCAGTGAATATCTTTTGAAAGAAGGATTTGAGAATAATCCAATTTGTCCATGTGTTTTTATCAAAAAATCAGAATCCGGATTTGTTCTTGTTGTAGTATATGTTGATGATTTAAATCTCGTAGGGACTCTAGAAAAGTTAACAAAAACAACAAATTGTTTAAAGAATGAATTTGAGATGAAAGATGTTGGTAAGACAAAATTTTGTCTTGGCCTGTAAATTGAACATCTTCCAAATGGAATTCTTGTTCATCAATCAACGTACGCAAAAAAAGTCCTGTAGCAATTTTACATGGATAAAGCTCATCCTTTGAGCACTCCAATGGTGGGTCGGTCACTTGATGTCAAGAAAGATCCGTTTTGACCATAAGAAGATGATAAAGAAACTCTTGGTCCTGAAGTACCATATCTTAGTGCAATTGGTGCTTTGATGTATCTTGCAAATTACACATGACTTGATATAGCATTTGCAGTTAACTTACTAGCAAGGTATAGTTCTGCACCAACTCGAAGACATTGGAATGGAATTAAGCATATTTTACGTTATCTTCGTGGGACTACTGATTTGAGATTATTTTATTCAAATGGATCAAAACCACAGTTAGTTGGATATGCTGATGCAGGTTACCTTTTTGATCCACACAAAGGACGATCATAAACAGGATATTTATTTACTTATGGAAATACTGCTATTTCATGAAGATTTGTTAAGCAAACAATTTCTACTACTTCTTCAAATCATGATTATCGCAATTCATGAAGCAAGTCGTGAATGTGTTTGGTTGAGATCGGAAATTCAATATATTCGTGAGAACTGTGGATTATCATCAATCATAAATAGTCCAACGATATTATACGAAGATAATTCCGCTTGTATCACTTAAATTAGGGGAGGCTATATCAAGGGTGATAGAAACAAGCATATTGCATCAAAATTTTTTTATACACATGAGCTCCAGAAGAGTGGCGATATTGATGTCAAGCAAATATGATCGTATGATAATTTTGGCTGATATGTTCACTAAGTCATTACCAATTGTGAATTTTAAGAAGATGGTGCACAACATTGGTATGCGTCGACTTAAGGATATTTTACCATTAACAATGGAAATTCTATGTACTCATGAGGGGGAGTAAATTTTCTGTGCTGATTGTACTCTTTTTCCTTTGCTAAGATTTTTTCCCACTGGGTTTTCCTTTGCAAGGTTTTAATGAGGCAATCTTAAGGCACTAGAAGTTATACAAGAATATTGTACTCTTTTTCCTTAGCCAAAATGTTTTTTCCCATAGGGTTTTTATTTGGCAAGGTTTTAACGAGGCATATTCTTAGAAAGTGGTCATCCAAGGGGGAGTGCTAGAAATTAAGTCTGATTGGAATGTGTAAACTTTGGACAATGAAAAGGTTACTTGGGATGTGTAAATGGTGAAATGTATAAAGCCTATAGGGGAGATGTATATCGATAAGTGTACTTATTACAACCTTATCCTATAAACTTTACAAGCATTTTATGGTCCTATATATATGTGGGATTACTTTACTGTTATTGTACACATCTAAGAGAGATAAAAAAAGAATTATGAACGACCACTTGAATACAAGAGTTTATTAATATATATTTCTTGTTTCTTCTTACTTTTTTTTTTGTGTGCACCAAAGATGAAGCTTATGGGCTGGTCCTCCACTTGGGCTCACAATCTATTTATAATGTGGGTTTTGGATTTCCTACTATAGGCAGTTCTTAACTTAGAGACCCAACAGCTCGACCTAATCCTACAAACTTCTCTTCTTTCTCTCGTATTGCTCTCCTTATGCCCTCAGCTTTCTCTCTCTTCCCTTTCGCCTCTTTTCAACCACACCCCCTTACCCATTCTCATATCTTATTTATAGCTCAAGATTGGGGGAAGGGTTATGATTAATCTAGGTTATTAGTGGGCCAGGGGGTCCAATTCCATTGCTTCTAAGTGGGCATTTAGTTGGGAGTGGTAGTAGTGGCTTTGGAACTGGTTCCCACCTCAAAAGGGATGCTCGGCAGCGATATTCCTCGGGGCAATACCGAGCAGCTAAGATATAGTATCCTCGAGCAATCACGTTCCCGACCGAGATGTAGTTGACAGGGCAAGCCCCAAATTATTAATCATGATGTGTACAAATCAAGATTATATGTCCAATGGGGCTTGGGTCAAGCATAGTGGCATGAGTTGGTAGGCCTAGGGCCCAGCTTCGGACGACGAGGTTGGGGTCACAGGCCATACTGTAGGGTTAGAGTTCAGGACCTAAGAGTTTAGGAATGGGCTATTCTCACCACCTCTCTTCTGAAGCATCCTTGGCTAGCTTTAGAGCAACCTATAATGTTCCTAGAGATGTTGATATCGCCTATTGTCACGAGGGCGATATCGGCCTCCATAGGCGTACCGACTCAAACACAGTATTTTTCCCCCTGATGGCTATTCTTGAGGGTGGGGTTAGGTTCCCTGTAGACCCTCTTATTATAGGCACCCTTAGATTTTATGACTTATGTCCCGACCAACTCTCTCCCAATTTTTACCGAGTAGTGAGTTGTGTTAATAGGTTAAACCAAATATTTGGTTTGCAATTAAACCACCATGATATTAACTTCATGTATAGTTTGTGCGAAAACATTAAGACTGATTACTACATAAAAACTAGGGATATGCGGGTAAGGCTGATATCATGCCTTCTCGATTCTAACAAAAACTCAGCGGGGGAATTCGTCCGGGTGAGCGGCAACTGATTTGCCGATGAGCTCCCTTGCCCGTTTTTGCAACATGATGTTGGTCGGTACAGAGAACCTTTATTTGCTTTATGTTTGAATCTTTTACTTAGTTATTTACATGTACACTAACCGGTCCGTTTGTTGATTTGTTGTAGAAGGAAGAAGATTTCAACTAGATCTTAGTGTCGTGCACGTGAGAGATCTTAACTTTGTACTTAGATCAGAAATCTTCGTGCACATGGACGGACAGCTCCGAGCATCCCATTTGATACTCGGTGTGAACCCCGTGTACTCTACCTGGTAGTCATTCAACTAGGCCTTGCTGGTAGATAGTCTACTTCTCTTTTATATTGACGTCCGGCACGCCAACTTCCTCCCACCTTCTTTGACTGTAAAGGAAGCTTGTGATCTTGGACCCAGGTACACTACCACGAAGGACCGTGCCCCAATGAGAGATGAGTCAGCTGAGCGTGTGTCTCAGAACCGTAAAAAACACACTCCCGTTGAAGGGCTTAACACTTCGGTTCAAGCAACCGAGCCAATAATGGCCGAGCCGTCCAATCCCTCGGAAGCAGAGGCCGACCTAAGAGAAGAGATGGTGACTAGATGTACCCTGACCATTGACCAACTCGGCACTCGCCCAGCTGCTCAACCCCAAAAGACTCCCAGCAAGGAGAGGACTCCTCCTCCATCATCTAGCCATGCCAAAAAGAAACAGCAAGTGGGCGACCAACCTCCTGGGGGTCTTGGCGATGCTCTGGCGAGGACCCCTCCCCGGGCATCAAGCGGGATCACTATCCGGAGACGGCTGGAGTCACCTGATCAACCACTCAGGTGGGTACCAATGTGGCATCCTCTTCCCAACCAGAGGAGGGCTGGCAGACCACCTTTAGGCTCTACAATGAGCCTCTGTCGTTGTTCGCCGGTGTAAGAACGTGGTCTCAAGATAAAGGCGAGCGGGTAGCTCAGAGTTTGGTACAAGGCCTTCTGCTGCCTGAGGATGTCCATTTTTACCAGGACGCTACCAAGGAGTCGCTAACTAGGCAGCTACAATGGCACACTATTGCGGTAATTTTCTTTCCCTTCCTTTTCGTTTGTTTTAACGCATTTGTGCTTTTTTTTTTATTTTTTTATCTTTTATCCTTACCATCGCCGTGTTGTCAGGCTGCGCAGTTGACCCACGTTTTGGATGGGAGGTTAAAGGAGCTCGCCGAGGATGTTGAGAGGGAGAAGGTGATGGAGATCAAGGCACCGCTTCGAAGGATCTCGTTCAAGTACCAATTGGACCGGTTTCGAGAGCACAAGCAAAGAAGTTCAAGGATGTACTCAACGGACTCATCCAAGAGTTATGGGCTCAAGCAAATTCGTGGAGGCCCATTGAGCATGATCCACGTGGGCCTCAAAGAATCATCACCTTGATTCAAGTTCTAGAAGGATCCGGTCAAGGCTAAGAATTGGCAAGAAATATTTTGGGCCTATTCTAGAAGGATCGTGATGCACGACACAATTTACTAATTAATTATTGCAATTTATTATTTTTGGTATTTTTATGTAAAAAAAATGTTATTTTAGGTTTAGGTGATTTATTTCCTTATTTTTAGGTGCATTTAATGCTTTTTAGGTCAAATTTGATTCCTAATATGGTTAGGTATCAATTAGGAGTTTTTTTAGAATATATTTTCTTGTCTGTCAAGTTTTATAGAGCCCTTAAATAAGCTCCTAAGTCTGTAAACGTTTTTAGAAGACATAATTGAATATTCATAAAACTTGTGAGGTTTATTCTCTTTGGTTCTTTGAAGAACTATTCGAACTTATCGGGATTTCCCGTGGCGTTCATCTTGACTTATCAAACGGAGTTTCCACCACCGTTTGTGGCGTCTTCCTTATACCGAGGTTCTTGTTTGTCATAAACAACGGGTCGAGGTTTTCCCTTCGAATCTGTCCATAGAACGATCTTGGGTTCCTTTTCGTTGTTGGGTCTCGTTATTCTTGGCGGGGTTCACATCATTTGGTATCAGAGCCAGGTTTCTAGTTCAGGTTTGCCTATCCTTTAACATCTTTCATTCCTTTGTTTCTTCTTTAGCCGTCCACATCATTTACCTCTTCTTAGCTGAATTTCCTTTACCCTATCTGTTCAATCTTTGTTTGTTCTTGTTGATGTCTAAACTATTGGTCTGGTCTCACATCTCTTAGTTATTTCGAAATTTTATTTCATTATTCTCAAAAGCTAGTTGCTGATCGTAAAAAAAAAAAAAAAAAAAAAAAAAAAAAAAAAAAAAAAAAAAAAAAAAAAAAAACTCGAAGAAGAAGACAGAAAGGAGTCCAAAAAAAAAAAAAAAAAAAAAGACTCAAAGAAGAAGACAGAAAGGAGTTCCCAAAAAAAAAAAAAAAAAAAAAAAATCACTAATCTGTGATTCCAAAATTCCAAACTGCCATATTCCTTCTAATTCTATTCTGAAAATTTCCATATTCCTTGTGTTCAAACCTGAAATTCCTTGATTAGTTCTTGGTAAATTGTTGCTGGAAATTTTTGAGTTGTTTGTTTAGTTTCAAAAGAACTGAAAGAGAATTATCGAGGGGAAAAAGGCAAGAGTGGTGAGAACATCAGAGGGTAAAAGCCATATTATTTTGAGTGAAATACGAGTGGAGAGTGATCCACATTCTTGAGCGTAAACACGTAAGGGAGTGATTCGTGAGGTCCTTTTTTTTTTTTTGTGTTGTTTCTAACCTTTGTTTTGCAGAAAACATGTCTCACGATAGTGGTAAGAGCATTACCGAAGATGAAACAAAATTGGTTGATCCGAAGGTATTTATGGAGGCCATGATAAGTGAGATGAGGCGTGTGATGAAGATGGAGATGGAGCAGGTTCATGAACGAATAGATCAAATGGAGAATAGACGTGAGGAGCAACCACAAAAAGGTCGTAATTTGCGTAGAAGGGAAAGATATCCATCGAGGGAGGAGGATGAAGAGCTTTATGGGTCTGGTTTTGATGAAGAAGAAGATCGAGATTCCATTGTTAACAATAGGAGACCTGGAGGAAGATATAGAGGAGCTAGGAATCGCGAAGATAACAACTTGGGTGGTATTAAGATTAAAATCCCGTCCTTTCAAGGTAGATCTGATCCTGAGGCATATCTTGAGTGGGAAAAGAAGATGGAGTTCGTGTTTGATTGCCACAACTACTCCGAGGCAAAGAAGGTAAAATTAGTCGTGATTGAATTTTCTGAATATGCTATTACTTGGTGGGATCAGCTTGTGATAAACAGGAGGCGGAATAGAGAACACCCAATAGACACATGGGAGGAGATGAAAGTAGTGATGAGAAAGCGGTTCGTTCCAAGTTACTACTACCGAGAGTTGTACAAAAAGCTACAAGGTCTTAAACAAGGGAGTCGAAGCGTAGAGGATTACTACAAGGAGATGGAGATTGCTATGATCCGCGCTAATATGGAGGAGGATCGGGAGGCTACAATGGCTAGATTTTTACTTGGCTTAAACCGGGAGATCCATAATAAGGTAGAGATCCAGCATTATGTGGAATTGGAAGATATGGTGCATATGGCTATCAAAGTGGAACAACAACTCAAGAGAGGGAGTGGGACACGTGCAGGCCATAACTTTAGTTCTACCTCTTGGAAATCAAGTCATGCCAAGCCGCTGGACAAGTCACATACGCCCAAACCCGAGCCTAAGTCCGCGGCCACCAGCCACGTTCCTCAAGGCAAAACTGAAGCCTCTACCTCTAGGAATCGTGATATTAAATGTTTTAGATGTCAAGGTAGGGGCCACATAGCAAGTCAATGTCCAAACAAGCAAGCCATGGTGTTGCAAGCCAATGGTGAAATTGTGACCGATGATGAAGATTCCGACACTGACGACATGCCGCCATTGGAGGATGTTTCCGAGGAGGAGTATTTAGCCCCTGACGCATTGACATTGGTGGCAAGGAGAGCATTGAGCTTGCAAGTAAAAGGAGTTGATGAAGTACAGCGGGAGAATATCTTTCACACTAGGTGCTACGTTAAAGACAAGGTATGTAGTGTGATTATTGATGGTGGTAGTTGTACTAATGTTGCAAGCACAATTATGGTAGAGAAATTGGGATTGCCCATGGTAAAGCACCCTAGGCCATACAAGTTGCAATGGCTAAATGATAGTGGTGAGATAAGGGTGAACAAGCAAGTGTTAGTTGCATTTCGAATCGGTAAATACGAAGATGAAGTGTTGTGTGATGTAGTACCGATGCAAGCGGGACACTTATTGGTAGGGCGTCCATGGCAGTTCGATAGGCAAGTGAAGCATGATGGCTTTACGAACAAGTACTCTTTTGTACTTAATCAACGATCAATCACTCTTGTACCATTGACACCGCAGCAAGTATACGAGGATCAAGTGAGATTACAAAAGGAGAGTGATCAAAAGAAAGAGAGTGAGCAAAAGAAAAAGAGTGAAAATCAGAGAGAGGCCGAGAAAAATGAGAGAGAAAAAGAAAATCAAAGTTCGGCCCTTGAGAGAAAATCAGAGAGAAAACAAAAGAATTTCTATGCAAAAGTGAGTGAGATTAAGCGAGCAATGTTTTCAAATCAGCCAATGATTGTACTTTTGTACAAAGAGGCACTTTTAAACACTAACGAACTTGACCTTGCTTTGCCTAGTTCTATTGTTTCTCTTTTGCAGGAGTACGAGGATGTCTTCCCCGAGGAAACACCATATGGGTTACCTCCAATCCGAGGGATTGAACATCAAATTGATTTTGTTCCCGGTGCAACCATTCCAAACCGACCAGCTTATAGGAGCAATCCCGAGGAGACAAAGGAGCTTCAACGGCAGGTAAGTGAATTGTTGGAGAAAGGGCACGTGAGGGAGAGCATGAGCCCATGTGCGGTTCCGGTCTTACTTGTGCCTAAGAAGGATGGGACGTGGAGAATGTGCGTTGATTGCCGAGCCATCAACAACATAACGGTAAAGTATCGTCACCCTATCCCACGCTTAGATGATATGTTAGATGAGCTGTATGGTTCTTGCATATTTTCTAAGATTGACTTAAAAAGTGGTTATCATCAAATTAGGATAAAAGAAGGAGATGAATGGAAAACTGCCTTCAAAACAAAATACGGTTTGTATGAATGGTTAGTTATGCCTTTTGGTTTGACTAATGCTCCGAGCACCTTTATGAGACTTATGAACCATGTTTTGCGTGCATTTATAGGCAGATTTGTTGTTGTCTATTTTGATGATATACTTATTTATAGCAAAAACATAGGCGATCATGTAGTACATTTGAAATCCGTTTTAGATGTGCTAAGGAAAGAAAGGTTGTTTGCTAATTTAAAGAAGTGCACTTTTTACACCGATAAGCTTGTATTTTTGGGATTTGTTGTTAGTGCACAAGGTATACAGGTTGATGAAGAGAAGGTACGTGCAATCCAAGAATGGCCGAGCCCCACAAGTGTAGCTAATGTTCGTAGTTTTCATGGACTTGCTAGTTTCTACCGGCGGTTTGTGAAGGACTTCAGTAGCTTAGCCGCACCGCTTACCGAAGTGATCAAGAAGAACGTTGGGTTTCGGTGGGGAGAAGAACAAGAGAAGGCATTTCAATTAATCAAAGAGAAGTTGACTAACGCGCCTTTGTTGTCTTTACCTAACTTTTCTAAAACGTTTGAAATTGAATGTGATGCTTCAGGTATTGGTATAGGCGCCGTTCTTATGCAAGAAGGACGACCAATTGCTTACTTCAGCGAGAAACTCAATGGGGCAGCCTTAAACTACCCAACTCATGACAAGGAGTTGTATGCATTGGTTCGGGCTTTAGAGACGTGGCAGCACTACCTATGGCCTAAGGAGTTCGTGATTCACACCGATCATGAGTCCTTGAAACACTTGAAGGGCCAACACAAGCTAAACAAAAGGCATGCGCGATGGGTGGAGTTCATAGAGACGTTTCCATACGTCATTTGGTACAAGCAAGGTAAGGAGAATGTAGTCGCCGATGCACTTTCTTGCAGGTATGCCTTACTCTCCACACTTGATGCAAAATTGCTTGGTTTTGAACACATTAAAGAATTATATGCTGAAGACCACGAATTTTGTGAGGAATATCGAGCTTGTGAGAAAATCGCCTCTGGTAAGTTCTTCAGGCTTGATGGATTCCTATTTCGAGAAAATAAGCTATGCGTGCCTAATTGTTCTATGAGGGAGTTATTAATGCAGGAATCACATGGTGGGGGATTAATGGGACATTTTGGAGTTGCAAAGACTTTAGCTATTTTGCAGGAACACTTCTATTGGCCTCACATGAAACGAGATGTCGAACGGATTTGTGGTAGATGTGTCATATGTAAGCAAGCTAAATCCAAAGTGCAGCCCAACGGTTTTGTATACTCCTTTACCAATTCCTAGTGAGCCTTGGATTGATATTTCAATGGATTTTGTGTTAGGATTGCCTAGGACTAAACATGGAAGAGATTCAATTTTTGTGGTCGTGGATAGATTTTCTAAAATTGCACATTTTATTCCATGTCACAAAACGGATGACGCTTCACATGTTGCTGATTTGTTCTTTAGAGAGATTGTGAGATTACATGGCATGCCTAGGACAATTGTTTCAAATAGAGATGCTAAGTTCTTGAGCTATTTTTGGAAGACTTTGTGGTGTAAGCTAGGTACTAAGCTATTGTTTTCCACTACTTGTCATCCACAAACTGATGGTCAAACTGAAGTAGTAAATAGGACTTTGTCTACTCTATTGAGGGCAATCATTAGAAAGAACATCAAGACATGGGAAGAATGTTTACCACATGTTGAGTTTGCATATAATAGAGCTGTTCATTCTGCTACCAAATTTTCGCCATTTGAAATTGTGTATGGGTTTAATCCTTTAACTCCATTGGATTTATCTCCTTTACCTTTGACGGAGCACATTAATTTAGATGGCAAAAAGAAAGCTGATTTTGTGAAGCAGATTCATGAGAAAGCAAGACTCAACATTGAACATAGAACGGAGCAATATGCCACACAAGCAAACAAGGGACGTCGCAAACTGGTTTTTGAACCCGGAGATTGGGTTTGGCTGCATATGAGAACAGAAAGATTCCCGGCGAAAAGACGTTCCAAATTGCTCCCAAGAGGAGATGGTCCTTTCCAAGTCCTCGAGCCTATCAATGACAACGCTTACAAGCTAGATTTACCTGGTGAGTACAATGTAAGTGCCACTTTTAATGTTACTGATTTAAGTCCTTTTGATGTAGGTGATGATTTGAGGGCAAATCCTTTTCAAGAGGAGGGGAATGATGGAGATCAAGGCACCGCTTCGAAGGATCTCGTTCAAGTACCAATTGGACTGGTTTCGAGAGCACAAGCAAAGAAGTTCAAGGATGTACTCAACGGACTCATCCAAGAGTTATGGGCTCAAGCAAATTCGTGGAGGCCCATTGAGCATGATCCACGTGGGCCTCAAAGAATCGTCACCTTGATTCAAGTTCTAGAAGGATCCGGTCAAGGCTAAGAATTGGCAAGAAATATTTTGGGCCTATTTTAGAAGGATCGTGATGCACGACACAATTTACTAATTAATTTTTGCAATTTATTATTTTTGGTATTTTTATGTTAAAAAACGTTATTTTAGGTTTAGGTGATTTATTTCCTTGTTTTTAGGTGCATTTAATGCTTTTTAGGTCAAATTTGATTCCTGATATGGTTAGGTATCAATTAGGAGTTTTTTTAGAATATATTTTCTTGTCTGTCAAGTTTTATAGAGCCCTTAAATAGGCTCCTAAGTCTGTCAACGTTTTTGGAAGACATAATTGAATATTCATAAAACTGGTGAGGTTTATTCTCTTTGGTTCTTTGAAGAACTATTCGAACTTATCGGGATTTCCCGTGGCGTTCATCTTGACTTATCAAACGGAGTTTCCACCATCGTTTGTGGCGTCTTCCTTATACCGAGGTTCTTGTTTGTCATAAACAACGGGTCGAGGTCTTCCATTCGAATCTGTCCATAGAACGATCTTGGGTTCCCTTTCGTTGTTGGGTCTCGTTATTCTTGACGGGGTTCACATCATTGCCTTGAAGGCCGTGACGGAGGACACGGCCAAGAAGAAAGGCAAGGATGCTGCCACAACCGAGAAGAGGGCGCAATCTGCCTAGAAGGCTCGGCTGGTGGCTAAGAAAAGGCTGGCAGAGATGGAGGCTAGGCTGAGGGGTGTAGAACTCAAACTGGCGGAAGCATAGAGTTTAACCTTGGCCCAGGCTGATGAGATTGCCAATCTTAAGGCGGCCCTTGATGCTTCTAAGGAGAGAGGGTACAATGCAGGCTTTGCAAATGCTAAAAATTCTGTGGAGCCCATTGTCCTCCAAGCTCGGCATCACGGGTTTGGTGAGGGGTGGCTGGCAGTGCTACAAACAATGGGAGTGGCAGAAGATTCCCCACTGAGGAATCTTGAGAAAATTCCCTACCCAACTCTTGCCCCCTTCATCCTAAGCTAGGTTGGTACTACTGACGAAGAAGAGACCCTCAGCATGAGGGAGCTAGCTCATGCTATTGACACTCACGTGGATATGGTCGATCTTGAGGTCACCAGCAACCCTCATGCCGCCGAGGGCAGACAAGGCTAAACGCTTACTACTTATCAACCTACTGAGAATGCACCTATCCAGCATGCCAATGATGTCATTCAACTCCTGCCTAACGATCCCTCTACTTAACCCTTATGTTTTAATTTGCTTTTATTTTCTGATTGTCTGATTCTCCCTTTTGTTTGTTTAGTACGCCCATGGTCATCGGGTTGTGGTGGCCAAACAATGGTTTTAACCCTTACTTTTCTAAATTTTATCTTCCTATAGTCACCAGGTTGTGGTGACAAAACATTGGTTTAATTTTTATTCGTTTGCTTTATTTGATCTGGGTATGGTGACCAAACGCTTGTTTATATTTATGAATGTTTGCTACTAAGTTATTCTCTCTACCATGTTCTCTCATTCCCCCCCCCCTTTTTTATTTTATTATTATTATTATATATATATATATATACTCCTAATGACCGGGTAGTCTAATCACAGTTTGCCTCTAAACGGTGACTGAAATAGTTTTTTGTTTATCTTCAAAAGGATATGTTATACCTAGGCATGTATGGTGGTTGGGATTGGTCTGGAAAAGATCACTTGCACCTAGAAAGAATTGGGTCCTCGAAAAATAAGAAGCATATGTTGACTTTTCTAGGAAAATGTAGGGTAATCACCTTTCCTGTGATTTGGATTGAACCTGAGATACTAGTTTCGGCCCCCTGGATTATTTGACGTATTCTCTATGTGCTCGGTGACTAGAATAGGGTTGGGAAGCTAGTTTCTATTCTTGGAATAGCTCAATGTAAGGTTCCCATCCGTCCAGTGATGAAGGTCTAATCGGAGACCGGTTTTGGTCAGATAAAATTTGAGATTAGGTTTCCACCTGCTCGGTGATTGAGATCCAACTGAGAAGCAAGTTTCTGTCTTTTAGATAAAATATGAAATTAGGTTTCCACCTGCCCGGTGATTGAGATCGAACCGAGAAGCAAGTTTCTGTTCTTTAGATAAAATCTGAAATTAGGTTTCCACCTGTCGGTGATTTTCATCGAACCGAGAAGCAGGTTTCTGTCCTTTAGATAAAATCTAAAATTAGGTATCCACCTGCCCGGTGATTGAGATCGAACTGAGAAGTAGGTTTTTGTCCTTAGAATAGTTTGCCCTAGTACTCTTCGCATACGTTGACCGGGGCTAATGAGTTAACATTAATGGAACTGTAAATACAAATGTAACTGCATGGATAAACATCATTGTTGTATTAATTAAAGATATGCACATGTCACATTACACTCAACCCGTACCTTAATGTATTAATAATTACTGGTAAAATTTCTTCAGATTATGGGCATTCCATGGCCGGGGAAGCGGTCTCTCGTCTAAGTCCTCTAAATAGTATGCCCCCGCGCCCGTGATGGCGGTAACTCTATAAGGCCCTTCCCAGGTTGGGACTAACTTCCCCACATTAGCATCTCGCATATGTCCTACCACTTTCCGCAACACTAAGTCCCTAACGCCGAACTCCTTTGTCTTCACATCTCGGTTGTATCGCCAGACAAGCTTTTGTTGATCCTCAGCTAGCCGTATAGTAGCCGCTTCCCTATACTCTTCCAGCAATCCAAACGCTCCACCATCAACCCATCATTTTGGGTAGAGGCGAATCCCGCAACTCAGGCACTACATAGGTTTATCTCGACTGGTATGACAGCTTCCGCTCCATACGTTAGGGAAAATAGAGTCTCTCCTGTAAACCTCCTAGGGGTTGTCCAGTATGCCCACAAAACGTTGGGCAGCTCCTCGGCCCACCTGCCCTTTGCACCGTCCAACCTTTTCTTCAATCCATTCACAATTGCTTTATTGGTGACTTCGGCTTGGCCATTACTCTAAGGATATGCAGGGGTGGAGTACTTGTTCTTGATACCGAGATTACTACAAAATTCGCAAAAGGTTTTACTATCGAATTGCAACCCATTATCAGATATGAGAGAGTCCGACACCCTAAATCTCATAATTATATTTCTCCACACAAACTTTTTGACATCTACGTCCTGAATATTAGCTAACGCCTCCACTTTTACCCATTTGGTGAAGTAATCAACAGCTACCAAAACAAACCTCCAATTGCCCATGGCCGGGGGAAATGAGCTGAGAATATCCAGCCCCCACTGTACAAAGGACTAGGGGCTGTTGACTGGATTCAGATAACCTGCTGGCCGGTGGATTAATAAGGCGTGTTTTTGGTATTGTTCACACTTTCGCATATACTCGGCGGCATCCTTCTGCATCTGAGGCCAACAAAACCCCTAGGCCATCACGCGGTGCGCCAATAAGCAACCCCCTACATGACTGCCACACACCCCATCGTGTAGCTCGACTAGGAGTTCATTAACTTTCTTGGGGCGCAAACATAAAAGGTACGGTCCCCCACAGTTTACGATCCGCCAACAACCAATACCAAGCAAATACTCGGCGTACCCTGTTAGCTTCCTTTTCATCATCTGGTACTCGATCCTCGACCAAAAAGTTAATGATTGGGTCCATCCAACACATAACGGACATTGAAACCACTGCGACACTTATTTCGGTGTTAATACTCTGTTCTGCTATAAGCTCTACCTTGATTATTCGAGGTACATCCTCTGTTATTAATGACACCAGTGTAGCTAGAGAGTCTGCATGTCTATTCTGCCCCCGAGTTACTTGACCCACCTTTGCCTTAAGAAACTGAATCATAACTTGCTTCACTTCTCGCAAGTATTCCTTCATTTGAGAATCTCGGGCTTCAAAACTACCCTGCACTTGGCTAACCACTAATCGAAAATCTGAGTAAATCTCAACTTCCTGTGCATCCATATCCAGGACGGCTCTTAATCCAGCAAGTAAGGCTTCATACTCAGCCCTGTTATTAGAGGCCCTGAACCCCAACCTGAAAGAATGTTCCAACCTTATTCCTTCTGGAGTGATGATAACAATCCTGGCTCCAGCCCCCATTGCACTAGACACGCCGTCCACGAACACCTTCCACGGGTGACAATCCACATAACAAATCACATCCATCCCATTCCTGGGGGAAAACTCTGCAACAAAGTCAACAAGAACTTGGCCCTTCACTGAACTTCTTGGCCTATACCTTATATAAAAGGATCCAAGCCGGGTTCCCCATTTAGCTATTTGACCCGTGAAATTAGATCTCTTCAACAGTTACTGTAAAGGGTATTCGGTCAACACATAGACGGTGTGAGCTTGGAAGTAGTGAGGCAGCTTCCTTGTAGCGTGCACTAGTGCTAATACCAGCTTCTCCAAGGGTAAATACCTTGTTGCTGATGTAATATACGGGTTGTTACACTCCTTGATCCCTCAAAAGTACGGCACTTACGGCATGATCTGACACTGAGAGATACATGAATAAATCCTCCCCAGGCTCTAGGGCCGTCAACATAGGTGCTTGCATCAAGTACTCCTTCAAGTCCTAAAAAGCCCTTTCGCATTCTTCATTCCACTAGAACCCCCTCCACTTCTTCAAAAGCTGGTAGAATGGATGACAGTAATCAGCAAATTTGGAAATGAACTAGTTAAGGGCAGCTAACATGCCAGTCAATACTTGAACTTCCTTCGAATTACTCGGTGACTTGAGGCACTTCACGGCTTTAATCTGATCGGGGTTGACTTCTATCCCTCGGTTTGTGATCAAATACCCTAGGAACTTGCCAGCCCTCACCTTGAAGACACACTTATCCGCATTAAGGCTCAACTTATGCTGCTGAAGTACTTTGAACACCCCCTGGAGATCTTCTGTATGTAGTGTCTTCCGTTTACTTTTTACCACCATATCATCAATGTACACCTCAACCGTCTGCCCAATCTTATCTCAGAACATTCTTGTCATCATCCGTTGATACGTGGCCCCGTCATTCTTTAATCCAAATGGCATCATGGTATAATGGTAGTTGGCGTCAGGGGATATAAATGCTGTCTTTTCCTGATCCTTGATGGCCAGGGCAATCTAGTGATAACCTTGAAAGGGGTCCAGGAAAGTCATCCTCAGGTGCTCATATGTGGCATCCACTAATTGATCGATCTTCGGCATAGGAAATGGGTCCTTTGGGCATGCTTGGTTCAAATCCGTGCAATCTACGCAAACTCTCCATTTGCCATTCTTCTTCTTCACCACCACGATATTTGCTAGCCATTCCGGAAAGAAAATTTCCCTTATCGCCCCAGCCTCTTTTAACCTCTTGACCTCCTGCCTGACTGCCTCAACGTGTTATTTAGTCGACCTCCTAGGCCTCTACTTCTTCGGAGGGAATGATGAGTCTACATTAAGCCTATGAACAATGAATTCAGGATCCACTTTGGGCACCTCATACAGGCTTTAAGCAAACACATCTACATTCTGTATAAGAAATAGTACCGTCGCTACCCTGTCCTCATCCCTCATACTTGCCCCTATTTGAAAATACTTGTTAGCATCCGGTAATATTTTTACTTTGATTAACTCCTCGGCATAGCTATCCCCCATCCTTCCTTGGGGATCCTATAATTGCTATAAAGGGTCCTCTTCGGATGGTCCTTTCTGTTTGGCTTGTTTGCCCTCCCAATTAACCGCGCCCACTAAGCATTTTCTAGTCACTTGCTGGCTTTCCCTTACTACAGTAATGCCCTGCTCGGTGTGAAACTTGACCCTCACATGCAGGGTGGACGGGACTGCCCCCATCGAATGGATCCACGGCCTTCCCAGAATCGCCGTATATGGAGAAAATGAGACGACTACTATAAAGGCTACTATTACTTCCTTGCCTTCCATATTCATGGGAAGGGAAATTTACCCCTCGGGGATCACCACCCGGCCATCAAAACTGACCAAGGGCGTATCGTACTTTGAGAGGTCTTCGCTTTTTAGTCCGAGTCCTTTGAACAGGTCTGGATACATCACATCGGCCCTACTCCCTTGGTCTATCATCACCCTTTTTACTATGAAACTATATATCCAGGCAGTCACTACCAAAGTGTCATCGTGCTGCTGAATCGTTCCTTCTAAATCCTCGTCATTGAAAGTGATAAGGCTCCTGTGTGAACTTTATCTTCTTCTCGGAAGGTTACTCGCCTGAGCAATCTTCTACCGACACTACAACCAACACCCCTTTCCTCCTAGTCGCTACCGTACCCTTCGGAGCAGTGTGGATGACCTCGATTACTCCTAATGGGGGTGGGAGAGGGTTCACCCTTTGTTGAGTACCTTGCCCGGTACCTTGGTTCCTTAAATCCACCACAAACTCCTTCAAATATCCTGCTTTCACTAACTGCTCTAGATGATCTTTTAACATCTGGAATTGTTCAATTATATGCCCTTTATCTTTGTGGTAAGTACAGTATAAGTTCTGGTTCCTCCGAGACGAGTCACCCCCCATCTTGTTCGGCCACTGGAAGTATGGCTCGTTCTTGATTCGATCTACGATCCTGTGCACTGGCTCCTTGAACATTACGTTTACTTCCCTCATTTGTGTTTCTGGCTCTTGAATCCTTAAATCCTTTCGGGGCCTTGACTGGAAACCACCCTACCGAGGACGACTCACTGCCAGGGCTTTACCTTTACTTTGAAGTCAGTCATCCTTTAGGTGTTTGTACTCCTCAATGCGCCTCATGAGCTACCTTATATCCTCGGGAGGCCTCCTCGTTAATGACTCTCGCAATTCAGAATCCTCGGGCAACCCCATTCCAAAGGTGCTCGCCGCAATTTTCACGTTACCCCGATCGATCTTGTTGTAAAGCTCCCAATACCAACTGGTATAGGTGCGAATGGTTTCCCCTACTCTTATTTTCATGGATAGTAATGCATCCACTGGTTGCAGAACCTGGCTACAGGTCATAAACTGGACACCGAATTCTTGGATAAACTCAGCAAAACTGTGAATGGAGCCTTTCCGTAACCCATTAAACCATCTCAAAGTAGTGGGCCCGAGGCTCGAGGGAAATACCTTACACATTAGCACGTCATTATGAGTGTGTAAAGACATCATCTGGATATAATGACTGATGTGCTCGACCAGGTTAATACGACCCTTCTCTGAGGCCGGGCCATTCCTCTTCTTGCTCATGATCCTTATCTTCACGCCTTTTGTGCATTCTTTCTTTCCAGGAAGACCTCCTAGAACCACTTGCAGCATAACTCCCTGACAGTCCTTCGGACAATTCCCCAGCGCGAGTCTCGGTCGAACCACAACTACGTAGGAGATTCCCACAGACAGTGCCAATTGTGCACACCAAAGATGAGGCTTATAGGTTGGTCCTCCGCTTGGGCTCACAATCTATTTGTAATGTGGGCTTTGGATTTTCTACTATGGGTAGTTCTTAACTTAGAGACCCAACAGCTCGACCTAATTCTACAAACTTCTCTCATTTCTCTCGTATTGCTCTCCTTATGCCCTCAGCTCTCTCTCTTCCCTTTAGCCTCCTTTCAACCACGCCCTCTTACTCATTCTCATCTCTTATTTATAGCTCAAGATTGGGGGAGGGGTTATAATTACTCTAGGTTATTAGTGGGCAAGAGGGTCTAATTCCATTCCTTCTAAGTAGGCGTTTAGTTGGGAGTGGTAGTAGTGGCTTTGGAACTGGTTCGTACCTTAAGAGGGATGCTCGGCAGCGATATTTCCCAGGGCAATACTGAGCAGCTGAGATATAGTATCCCCGAGCAATCACGTTCTCGTCCAAGATGTAGTTGACCGAGCAAGCCCTGGATTATTAATCATGATGTGTACAGATCAAGATTAAGTGTTCAATGGGAGTTGGGTCAAGCATAGTGGCATGAGGCTTGGGCTCATGGCCTTAGTAGGCCTAGGGCCCAACTTCAGACGAAGAGATTGGGGTCACGGGCCACACTGTCGGGTTGAAGTTCAAGACCCAAGTGGGCTTGGGGACCCCATGCTGTACAATTTTATATATTTCTATCATTTCACAATAGGTTGGAGTTTTTTTTTTTTTTTTTTTTTTTTTTTGGGGGGGGGGGGGGGGTGGGGGGGTGGGGTGGGTGTTGGAGTTTTTGATATGTCCATATAATAAAGAAAAATTATTATATTAGACAATTTTATAAAACCGTTCTCTCATATTTTGTGGGACATACACATATGAGATTTATGTGTGCTTCAAGGGCATGGTTCATTGAAATCATCTCATAAAATAGACTACTATTATCCTAAAAGTTTTGAGAATTGGATCACTCATCTAAATTTTTATTCTAATTATAAATTACAAATCCAACTTTTTTATATAAATTTTATTAACCTCACATTTACTTTCTATTTTTAGTACATAATTTTTTTCCTTCTAACCATCGAGCAATTGTAGCCACCTCTTTCCATAACCATAATCTAAGAATATGTTTTCACAATTCAACCCATGTCACCAAAATTTAACATCAATCTAATTGACAAGAGCAAAGTAAAAAAAAAAAAAAAAAAAAAGCAAAACTGTAAAAGTTACTTGCATTGCTTCTTTCAAATCCTCAACTCTTTCCCTATCTTCAAACGAGGGAATAATGCTGAGTTGATTTGGTGAAATCTCAATCTAACGCTTTCGAACGATTGAAGAACTTTATTGATCGGATGCAAAAGTAGTCTTGAAGTTTATTGAAGATGGGTATTTTAAGGAGTTAGAGAATTGGTTTGGTTACTGAACTTTTGGAAATTTGTAAATGAACTGTAGATAATGTTTTTAGCGATTATTCAATTCGTAGTGTTTAAGGTTCGTGTTTGATTAAAAATTAAGAGGATTTGTGTGATGGAAAATAATGGTATAAAGGTGGGAAATGGTAGCTTACTATCCTAATGTTCGTCGCTTTTGTAGCGGGTAATGGCAATCCAACACTCTTCAACTTCAAACGAATTTCCCCTTTTTTTGTGTGATATTTTTACTTGAATTTTTGTGTTAATTATGCTTTTTATTGATAAATGAAGGAGCTCAATTTTTTATTATTATTTATATAAGATAAAAATTCTATTCTAACATAATCTAAATATATATGTGTGTGAAACTCACTCCTAAGAACTTGAACCCTAACCTTTGCCCTCCACACCCCACAAGAACTTTGAACTTGTCAAGTGACCATCATGTCAAGGGTTTGCAGTGGTAAGGAGCTCAAAGAATTAAAGATCAATTAAAAGTCTTCTTTTAAGATGATTTGATAAGCTTATCCAAAAGAAAATTCAAGTGAATTGTGTTGGGGAAATAAACACCTTCGGAAGCTTTTTTGAGTAATTAATATAACATATAGAGATACACTTTAACCCAAAAGGCCTAAGCCCAATGGGTATGTGCTCAATTATGTTATATTAATCACTCATTCTTCTCATCATTATTCAATGTGGGACTTCACTCACACGTGTATACCTAACAATCTCCCCCTCACGTTTGAGTCTCTGCCTCTTTGTGGGCTTAAGACCTCTTTGTGGGCCATGAATAAGTCATACTCACTCCCCTTTGTCTAAAGGTCCTTTCCCTTCACTAGTGCTTCATCCATGGGCCTTCACATGTCAATCCCGCACGTTTTTTTTATCCTCTATAGGAACCTCGCACCTCATCATTGTCTAGCACTATTGGCAATAATACTTATTTGTTGGGCATTTTTCAAGATCGTTTGTGTGGACTTTATGGGCTTTCTTGGTGCAATATATCATCCCCGCTCCAACTGCGAAAGGGACTCTCGTTGCTTCATTTGTGAAAGGGCTTTAAGTACACACATCTCGTTCCCACTCCAATTGCGAAAAGAACCTCATTAACCTTGCCTCTTTTGTCCCACACTACCATGGGCTCTGATACCACTTGTTGGATCCCAAATAACATTATTAACAATATTATCAATCCAAAATAACAATCACACACAAAACACAAATATTTACGTGGAAAACCCTTTCTCCTTGAAGGAAAAAACTACGGGACAAACTCCGAATAATTTCATTATTATCAAATCAATTATAATAATTCTCTTGTGTATGTCTTATGGCTAAAGAAAAATCTCTTTTGATTTTCTTTGCTCTCACACACACTAATTATCTCTCTCAAAGGCTGCAACACTTTGCTCTTTCCTTTCTATTTTTCTTCTCCATGCACATCTCTTTCTCTCTTGGCTGTCTTCTTTCTCTAAGCGACTCCCTCTTAGCTACTCTCTCTTTTATCTTGTGCAGCACCTTTTTTTGCTCTTCTTATGCAACACAATCTATCTCTTTTTCTCTTGTGTGTATTCCTTTTTCTTCTTATGCGACACACCTTTGTTGCTGCTATCACCACTATGCGGCACTTTAATCTTTGCTTTTATAAGCAAGTCTGCTGCCTCACATGAATCCTAGGAACACATGGATTCCTAACATCTTGGGGAGCTTCCTTAAGTAATTAATAAAACACATAAAGACACACTTTAACCCAAAAGGCCTAAGCCCAATAAGTATGTGCTCAATTATGTTATATTAATCACTCAATCTTCTCATCATTATTTAATGTGGGACTTCACTCACACATGTATACCCAACAAATTGTTCAAAAATAGTGTTTGTTGACCACATACTATATGCTATTTAGCTTACTAATTTTGTGTAAAATCACATAACGACACTTTAATTTCTGGTGCACATTTTCATCTTAAACCAACTTAGTTGGATTTTCTAGTTTATTTTGAGGTAAAATACAAGTTTTAACTTTTAAGCCACATTTTAATCCACTCAATGATCAAATTAGTTAAAGGGATAATTAGCATTTTTTAAAATTTCATTAATTATTCATTTTTAGATGATAATTAACTAAAAGATCAAACCCAATATACAAAACTCTTACTTTTGTGAGATATGGGTAAGCAGCCTTACTCCCAATTTTTGGAGAGTTAAATTTCTGGACTCAAACTCGCTTTTGCTGAAATGTACTTGTCATCGCAACAAAGCTCAACCCCTTGGAAGATAATTAACTAAATATCCAAAATAGTTAATTTATCCGATGTACACTTGAACATTTTTAATGTTAAGCTTAAACTAATGGTATTTTGTCACAAGTATTTCTTTTTCTTATAAGCAATCATGATGAGTCATTCAAAATCACATATGTTTAACCCTAATTCCAAAATTGTTTTTCGTTTGTTGAAATTTAATGTGGCTTGATCTTTCAATCGGGTAGTCCAATTTTTGTATGTATAAGTGTCGTTTTGATTGCTAGGAGATCCAATAATGTTTGGAATTAAGTTCGTACACATCTTACAATACAAATGACTTTTTTTTTTCTTTCCCTATCTTGGTAAAATTATCATTTTTGTTCAAACTTTAGGACAAGAAATTTAACACTTGAAAGTTCATTCATTAAATTGTGATTTCATATTGAGTAAATTGTACACACACACACACTCTCTCTCTCTCAATAAACATTTCATTCTTGAACCACCAAAATTCATACCAGAAAAATGAGATAAAGTCCATCTCCCTCCTTTGGTAACAATTAATGGCCCATCCATAGTACAATTTTTTTTTTTTTTTTTTTTTTTTGATGAAGGAAAAAACTTTATTAACACAAAAACAGAGAACAGCAAAAGCACACTAGCTGCCACTATCACGCCCAACAACAGAAGCAAAAACAAGGGGGCAGCAACCTAAATCAAAAGATCCAAACCAATTACAAGACAAGGACCACTTAGCAAGATGATGGGCAGCCATATTAGCTGATCTATGAACCCAAGAGACAAAAACATGACATAAATCAAAAAGCGGCACTTGCATCTCCATAACTAAGGATCTAATTCTCCAAGGGGTAGCTAGGCAAGGATTGATAATAGCATCACAACAGATCTTTGAATCAGACTCAATATAAATACCTACAGCTTCCAATTTGGCTGCCAACACCAAAGCTCATCTCACTACTTCCGTTTCAGCTTGAAGAGGGAAGGTGGTATTCACCTTTTGAGAGCAAGCAAAGACCAAACTTCCCCTCCAATCCCTCGCCACTGCTACAACAGAAGAAAATAAAGGCCTAATTGCAGCATCCACATTAATTTTAATCGAGAATCTCCCAGGGGGGGACCAAGCAAGAAACCGCTTCGCAGGTCCCACAGGAACCACCTCAGCAGCTCTAGAATTCTGAAATTCAACAAGATGCCTCCCAATTCTCGTTGATAAGTCCTCAATACTTAGGGAGGTATTTTCAAAGAGAACTTGATTCCTCAACTTCCAAATTCCGTCGATAAGAAAAGCTTCAAATAATAAAAATTCATTTTTCTGACCAGGAGACCAGCTAGACATGAAAGGGGGGGAGAAAAGAAAATGAATAAACTCTAATGTAGGAGAAAACCCAAGAACATCAGACCTCACCCCCCATTTACTATTGAACCAAAGAGCTTTTGCCACCGGACATAGAGCAAAAAGATGGATTGAGGACTCAACTTCTGTTTTGCAAAGAGGACAAAGCACTTCTCCAATATCTAAAACTCTGGCTAAATTGGCTTTAGTAGGCAAACAATCCGCCGCAATTCTCCAAATAAACATTTTAAGCTTTTCATAAAGATTGGATTTCCAAATTTGATGCCAAATCAGTTCCGGAGACTGACTAGCAGAGAAACCCCGACAAAACCAATAGGCAGAATTAACCGACAAAACTCCAGAGCTAGTGGGGGTCCAAATCCACCCATCCTCAACAACACAAGATGATACTGGGATTTTTAAAATTAATTCAATCTCTAAATCCTCAAACCAATGCTTCAGCAAATGGATGTCTCAGGCGTTATAATCAAAGGTTAGAAGTTGAGAAACCAACACTATTTCGTCCTGATTAACCCCAACCTTGGGCTTAGGAATAAAACCCTTAAATTCTTATGGAATTACTGTCGCCAACAGTCATACAAGCTGCATTAGAGAAAAGATGCTTGACACCTTCTAAACTCCTCCAAATTGGAGAGGAAAGGCCTTGAGAGTTATGAGTCAGCCAATTATTTCTAATCTTGTATTTAGCTCTAAGAACCTTAACACAAAGACAGTTCTTACCAGACAATAACCACCAAGAAATCTTCGTAAGAAGGGCTTGATTGAATTCCCAAGATTTCCTGAATCCCAAACCACCTTCCTTCAAAGGTCTACAGAGAGAGGACCACGAGATGGGAGTCCAAAAATGATTAGACTCCGTTTTCGGATTCCACCAAAACCTACGAATCACCGCATCCAGTTGATCACAAAAATTCTTGGGGAATTGTAAGGCAGCCATGGAGTAAGTCGGAATGGATTGAGCCACTGACTTAATTAGAGTTGCTCTTCTTGCCCAAGATAAATTTTTACTTTTCCAACCACTAAGCTTACCCACTAACCTGTCTTTCACCAACCTGAGATCTTGGGATCTACTTTTAGATAAAAATAAGGGAACACCAAGATAGGTGGAACATTGAGGAAGAGAATTAAGACCCCACCAACATTTAATTTGAAATGGTTTGAAATGGTTAAAATTGCATGCCCCAGTTCTCTTTGGAAAGAGAGAAATGTATGTTTGGTTTAAGCTTTTTAACATCCAGCCGTTTCGGAAAAAACTTTGTGTCGCAAGCACCACTTGATCCCACACAACTCCCCAATAATGTTTGTAAAAAAGAGCAGGGAAGCCATCCGGGCTTGGGGCCTTTAATGATTTCATCTCAAAAACCACCTTTCTAATTTCATCTCTAGAAGGTATTCTGCAAAGCTCTGCATTTTCTTCATCAGAGATGCAAGAATTAATTAAATTCTCCAACTCTCTAGGAATATGAGGATTACTAGATTGATACAGAGAACTGAAATTTCTTTCAAAGTAGTCTTGGATGTCAGCACTATTATTGATCCAGGAGCCATCCTCCAATTTAATTTCAGATATACGATTTCTTCTCCTGCGATTGAGGGTAGATAAATGGAAGAATCTCGAATTCCTATCACCTTCTTTTAACCATAGTTCCCTAGATTTCTGCTTCCATCTCAACTCTTCTTTGGTCAACCAATCATCCAACTCAAGATTCAAAGATGCCTCTAGCTCCAGATTCTCTTTAGTGGGAGATTTTTGTTGTATCTCAGCAATATTAGCTTGAATGGCTTTAATTCTCTCCCTAACAAGGCCAAACACCTCCTTATTCCACTTCTTTAAATCTTTTTTTTGTCTCTTCCAATTTCCTTGCAAGTCTAAACCCATTAGAACCCTCCACGTTTGCTTGCCAAGCATTCTCCACTACAGTGCTACTTCTTTCATCCTTAGTCCACATTGCTTCAAATCTAAAAGGGCGGTTGAGATTTTCAGGCTCCAGATGAGTATCAAGCAAAATGGGATTATGGTCTGAGTTAGCATTTGACAGATGCTTAACACCAGCTTTAGGAAAAAGAATTTGCCATTCTCGATCACATAGACACTGATCAAGGCATTCCTTAATATTAGCTAGACCCTCGCGCCTATTCGACCAAGTGAAAGACGGCCCATTAAAACCAAGATCGATCGCTCCAGTGTTTGTCATGAAGTCCATAAGACAATTAATAGAACTTTCAGGAATAGAACGCCCCCCCCCCCCCCTTTTTCATCTGCCCTCTTAACACAATTCAGGTCCCCAATAACCAACCAAGGTCCTGAAAAGGAGCGCACCATATTATCAAGCATCTCCCAGGATACTATCCTTATATTTCTCCTACAGGGCCCATAAATAGCAAAAAGCATCCATGGCGAATTGGGAGGGTCAGAATACACAAAAGCAGAGATCATATTCTTATCAGAATACACTACTTCCAACTCAACCCCCAAACTCCAGAATAAGGCAAGACCACCAGCACGACCAACTGGCTCTATACAAAAATAATTTGCAAACTTCAATCTAGCTTTGAGATTATTTATTCTTGAAGATTTGGACTTAGTTTCTGATAGGAAGACTAACTCCGGATTGGACTCCCATAGGAGCTCTTTGAGGCCCCGAACTTTCGAAGCTCTGCCTGCACCCCGACAGTTCCAAGCGAGGGACCTCATGAGAAGTAAGGGGCCAGACTCCAAAACCGACCCAAAGAATGCCCAGACTGAAGAGCAAACAATACAAACCCCAACAACCACAATGACAATCAAGATTAGACCACTTAAAATAGAAGAAATAGAACACTTACAAATCTGTATATCGGACTTTGGGCTGAACAGATGGCAATCCACTTTCGAGCTGAAACCGATGATCAAGTTCATCCACCGGAGACCGCAGCGAAGCCAAAAGGACCAAATAAAAGGTTAATAGTGAAGACACAGGATAGGTAGCTGATTGGTAAGAAACTGAGATTAGGGCTTAGATTAGGGATTTCCAGCTAACAATAAAAGAGCTCACAGAAGACTAAGTAGAAAAAATCCACACGCTGGCGGAGGAGAATACCACACGGAGGTGGAGAAAACCCACCTAGAGATGGTGGAAGTAGGCCACACGAAGGTGGAGGGAGAACCCACACGGAGGTGGAGGGAGAACCCACACAGGATGAGAGAGAAGCTCCTACTTGGGAGAGAGAAAAGCCTAATACTTCCCATCCATAGTACAATTAATTGCCCACTTCACCAACTATATATATATGTATATGAGGTTTTATTTCCTTCCTGGTAATATGAGTACAACCCCATGGCGCCTCCTTTCACTGCATTTATTTATATCCTTGCTATTCCTTTCTTTTTTTTTGCTAATATCCTTGCTATTCCTATTGCATACCTTTCCAGGCAATAAATACTGCATATTCATACATTGAGACCCGCCCCAGTTTATATTGAATGGTGAAGAATTCTACATATAATGAATCCGATTTTCATCTTAAAATTAAAAAAAAAAAAAAAAGAAAAAAGAAAAAAAAAGATTCAATACGTTATTATATATTACTGCTAAGCTTATTAAATCTCGTTGATCCTCTTATGTTTCTGGACACCAAATTTTTAATGGAACACAGCTCAATATTTAAAAACAGAAAACAAAAAAACTCTGTTTAAAATTCTTTTGGGCTCTACTAGTTTTCATTTATTTTTGGAATAATGGCAACCATTATGTGTGTGTATGTATATATATATATATATATATAGCTGATGAGTTTTATATTGCAGTTGGTCTTAATCTGTCATCATTAATAATTGAATATGATCTCACACACACAAATCATGAAACTGTATTCAACACTGTTGTCAGTTAGAATACACAGAACTAGCTGTGATATATGAACTGACAAAAGTAAAATAACTTTTCCAATGAGACCTCTCATCAAATTTTTTTTTTTTGGATGGAAATGAGACCTCTCATCTACATGTACGATTTGATTTTTCTTTTATTTATAGATAACTCATAAGCCACTTCGTTGACATAATTATATCTGAATTATCTCTAATTACTACATTACTAAAAGCACTCTTATCGGCTATCAGTGATAAACCAGTCAACAACTTGCCCACAAACATATATATCTATATATATATATATATATATATATAAAAGCTGCCCAGCAATTACAGACGCAGTGACGGTATTAGTATTGGTATTGGTATGTTTGTCACTTTGTCTATCTCAATTACAAAATGCTTAATCGAAAGAAAAATCCTTAATTAGATCCTCCACACTTTAAAATTAAAATTTAAAATAACCCCATGAATCAAACTCAAACATGCAAATTAATTGAGATACTCATTTAATTTAAGGGGAAAAAATAAAAATTGTCGTCATGTCATGTTATGAAGTTGAATCAATGTATATTACATTCAACAAGTTCATACATTAGACTATTGATTACTAGTCTAAAGATGATTATATATATATATATATATATATGCATAATGCATTTCACACATTATCAACATTCAACGCCAACAAAGTCAAAAAAAGAAAAGAAAAAAAAGAAAAAAGAAAATCATGATTCCCATATACTCAAATCACCTGTTTCATTTCTATATCTTCCAAGAACCAATCCTTTTTAAAAAGGAAGAAATCCATGTTTTGATTTTCTGAGGCTTTTCATTCCTTCTTCCTCCTATGGTCACCTTCCTCTTCCACATCATATTCATAACACACCCAGAGCCAGTACTTGAATTTTTTTCTTCTCTGTTTATGGATTCCGATACCATTACCACCACGTTGTTTGATCTTGATCCACATCCACCCAGTCCCAGATGTGGCAATGCCATTAGATGCCTGTCGATGATATGACTTAGCGAAGCCAATTCATATGAGTCATAGAGAGGACTGCCACAATCCCATATTTCTTTTTCTTCTTCTTCATCTTCTTTTCCTTTCAATGATTGTTGCATCTGATCGAGTTTCTAGTACTTTTTTTGTATTGGAGTTTGGTTCAACTGTAGAGACTGAAGACTTACAGTTGTTTTTTGTGTCCTCCGATCGCAACTCCAACTACTACACAGCTGGTTCAGGGAGAGTGAAGACTTATTATGACTGTTTCATCATGAGTTTTTAAAATTTGAGCTGGCCAGTTCAGATTCAGAGAGCATTATTTATTATAGTTTGTTTGTAAAAACAACTAAATAATAATTTATGAAGTTCCTGAATTACCCATTCTAGCTTGGAGCTAAAACACTATTTTGCTCTCTACATTTTGGGATTATAATCAATTTGGTCCCTACATTTTGATAACAATTAATTTGGTCTATATTATTTTGAACTTGCAGTCAATATAGTTTCTACCATTAACTCATTACGAAAAGGAAAATTATTAGGTACTCCCGGAGTACCATAAATGCGTACTCCCTCTTTTTACATGAATGGTGGGTCCTACCATGAATTTAATTAGTGGGACCCACCATTCATGTGAGAGGAGAGAGCATGCACTTATAGTACTCCGAGAGTATACAATAATTTCCCAAGAAATGCATACATGACAAACTATGTGCATTGTTGGCACACTTGGAGCCTATGTGGCAACTAAAATAATAATAAAATTTTTTAATTTACTTCAAACAATTCCACGTCATTAATTAATTTATCAAATTAAAAATTGAATTCAAATTTGAGACACGCTAATCTTAAACTAAACCCAGAAAATCAAACCCATATCAATTTTCACAAATCTTAGTTCTTCACTTTAGGAATCTAGCCAACCAACCTAGTTGAAGCTTTATTATATAAATAGAAGAAGGTGTGTGGGAAATGAAGTGGATTGCATGTGGAGGCTCATTTGGCAGTGTTGTGTTGGGTTTCAGATCTATGCCTTGAATCATCCTAGTCCACCCGTCCAATAGCTTAAAGAAAGAGTAGTGGATAACTTTAGATTTCAACATTAAGGCTCTGGCTTTCTGTAATTGTGGAGAAGAAGATTAGTGGGTAATGGGATATGCTAGTTTCTCTCTCTCCACGCCTTTGGATTGATTACTTGATTAAATATTTTTGGATTTGGGGTTTATTTAGTTGTGGATTATAGATGATTGATTTTGGACTGTGGATAGCTACAAGGAGATGGGAAAGAGAGATTGAAACCGTTGAGGGAAAGAGAAATTGTAGAAGGTTGAGCCACACGATGGTGTGTATAGATGAGGATTGAAGAACTGAGATCTGTGAAAATTGATTTGGGTTTGATTTTCTGGGTTAAGTTTAAAATCAGCATGTTTTAGATCTGATTTTTATTTTATTAAATTTCTTTAAAATTGATAAATTAATTACTGACTTGGAATTGTTTGAAGTTAATAAAAAAAAGTTTATTATTATTCTAGTTGCTACATAGCCTCCAATTGTGCCAACAATGCACACAGTTTGCCACGTATGCATTTTCCATTAGTGAGTTAACAGTAGGGACCAAATTGATTGTAAATTCAAAATAATATAGACCAAATTGACTGTTATCAAAAATATAAAGACCAAATTTACTGTGACCCCAAAATATAGGGACCAAAATGGTGTTTTTGCCTAATACATACTGTTTTTGAACATAAACTTTTAATAAAATTATAAAAAAAAAAAAAAAAAAAGAAAAAGAAAGAAAAGAGAGAGCTGTTCCCAAAGTTTTAAGAGGAGAACGAATAAAATTGAATTGTTTAAAGGCATAAATGCACTTTTGGTGCTTATATTTTGACCATATTTACATTTTGATCCCTACTTTTTTATTTTACTGCTTTTAGTCCCTAAATGAAAAAAAAAAAAAAAAAAAAAAAATCTATTTTGGTCCATACTGTTACTCATTTAATGGAAATATCTTACGTGACAAATGGAGTGTAGTGCTGACACACTAAATGTTGATGTGACTATTAAAAATATAATTAAAAAATGGCGAAAATGCACTTTTGGTCCCTACATTTTGGACCGATTATCAATTTGGTCTCTAAATTGATTTCACTCCTAGGTCAGTCCCTGATTTCAGAAAATCGTTTTTATTTTGGTCCCTGCCGTCACCTCAGTAACAGAAAATGTATACGTGCATGGCAAACAAAATGTACTGTTTGCTGACTAGATGCTGATGTGGCTAATAAAATAATAAAAAAAAAACCACCTCAGCATGCCACGTCATCGTCTAATTTTAAAAAATTAATTTATCAATTTACAAAAAAAATTAAAAAAACATAAAAACAAAACTAAAAACATAAAAATACATAGTTTCAGATTTGAACGAGAATACACAAGAACTCAAGAACATGAACCCAGATCACAAGAACTCAAGAACACAAAATTCCTGGGCATCAACATCTTTCCCAGAAAATTTCACCAAACACTGAAAAGATTCACATCTAAAAAGCCGATGCCTAAGATTTTTATCACAACATTTTCTTTCCACCCAAAACCAGAAATTTTATTGTGAAACAATCACACACAAACCCAGCCAATTCGGCTCACAATAACAACAAACCCAACCAACCTCATAAATTTTCTTTGAACAATCATCAACATTTTCCCAAGAAAATCAAGATTTTCTTTCAAAACAAACACTAAAATAACTCACATTTAATAAACCAATGCTTAAAATACATACAAAATCTCTATCCTCCACTGAAACCTCCAACAAATCAAACCCATAAACCCAGAAAAATCATCAAATCCACATGAAAAAAGACAAACCCAGCAACAAGTGAACAAATCAAAAACCCACCGATCAAGCCACTTCAAGCCACCGATCCTGCAATCCGAAACCCACATGAACAGATCAGACCACCAATCAAAAACAATGGTGGTGACACCCTCGGCTAGCAAAGAGAACGTGTAGATGGCGAAGCTTTCCGAGTAAGCCCAGTGGTACGAGGAGATGGCAGAGTTCATGGAGAAGGTCTCTACGGCAGTGGAGATCGAGGAGCTTACCGTCGAGGAGTGAAACCTTCTCTCCGTGGCGTACAAGAACAAGATCGGCGCAAGGCGAGCATCGTGGCGCATCATCTCCTCGATCAGGCAGAAGGAGGAGAGCCGCGGCAACGAGGACCACGTGTCCATGACGGAATCCTTAAACTCCTTGACACCAGACTCATCCCCTCCGCCGCCATCGGCGACTCCAAGGTCTTCTACCTCAAGATGAAGGGCGAGTGAGCTCCGGCCATGGACAGTGGAGAGTGAGAGATTCATCCATTGAGCGTGAAGAGAGTGAGAGAATTTGAGATTAGAGTCTTTCAGTGCAGGGATTTTTTTTAAAGTTGATGAAGTTAAAGAAAAATAAAAACAAAATTAAAAAGATAAAATGATTTCTGATTTTTTAAGAAATGATTTTTAAATTGATAAATTAATTTTTTTAAATTAGACGATGACATGGCATGCTGAGGTGGTTTTTTTTTTATTATTTTATTAGCCACATCAGCATCTAGTCAGCAAACAGTGCATTCCGTTTGCCACGTATACATTTTCTGTTACTGGGGTGACGACAGGGACCAAAATAAAAACGATTTTCTGAAATAAGGGACTGACCTAGGAGTGAAATCAATTTAGGGACCAAATTGATAATCGGTCCAAAATGTAGGGACCAAAAGTGCATTTTCGCCTAAAAAAATTTATTTAGAATTTTAAAAATGTCGCATCAGCATAAAATAATAATTAAAAGGCGTAAATGCACTTTTAGTCCCTACATTTTGATTTTTTCCATTTTGGTCCCTATATTTTAATTTTACCACTTTGAGTCCCTAAACCAATTAACACGTGTTATTTTCGTCCTTTCCGTCAATCAACTGACGGAAATAGCTAAGGTGGTTGCCGGAAGAATTAAAATATTATAAAAATGCCACATCAGCATCTATTTTTTTTTTTTAAATAATAGCGTAAATGCACTTTTAGTCTCTACATTTTGGCTTTTTTCCATTTTGGTCCCTACATTTAAATTTTACCACTTTTAGTCCCTAAACCAATTAACACGTGTTATTTTCATTTTTTACGTCAGTCAACTGATGGAAATAGCTGAGTCAGTTGCCGAAGGAATTAAAATATTATAAAAAATGCCATATCAATATCTAATTTTTTTTTATAAATAATTTATCAATTTTAACTAAATAAAAAAAGAAAAAACAGAATTAAAAACAATAAGAACACAAAAACCAACCTAGAACCAAACACGAACTCAAATTTAAAAACACAAAGAACACAAAAACAAACAAAAATGAAGGAATTTAAAATCCCAAAATGGCAGAACACACAAGAGCATAAACCCAAAAAAATCATACAAACCCAGAAATCAAACACAGAAAAATCATAAAAGAATATTGTAATAAAACTTGATTGCTCAACACAAACCCAGCTCAACCACAAACCTAGCTCAAACACAAACCCAGAACCAACAACAAACCTAGCTCAACCACAAACCCAGCTTAACCGCAGAAAAATCATAAAAGAATATTGTAATAAAACTTGATTACTCAACACAAACCCAGCTCAACCACAAACCCAGAACCAAACACAAACCCAGAATATTGTAATATTATAATTGATTATTCAACCACAAACCCAACTCAACCATACCAATACAAACCCAGCTCAATCCCTCTATTTTGCCCTTTAACCTCCACATCTCATTTTTGTGGCTCAAGCACCGTTCAAGATGCTCTTAGCTTGTAGATCGGAGACTTAAGAAACCCCATCTCTTCCTTAATGAGACAGGAATCGATCACGAACAAGAAAACAAGCGGCGGTTGTGGCGGCGACTGGTTAATTTGGTTGTCTTAGGAGAACTCGATGGTGGTGTAATAAGGGAAGTGGTTGTGCTCGAAGCAGAAAGGGTAGATCCAGATCTTGGCAGTGAAGTCGACGATGGCAAAGGGGTTGAGGACGGAGCGACATGTGCGGTAGCAGAAAGGGGAGTAAGGGAGGACATATGTCCCAAGAATCAAGATCGGGGTTGTGCATCTCGACAACTAAACGGTCCTCGATGTCGGATGTGGTTGTGGTTGTGGTTGTGGTTGTGGCTAGAATAGAAGACTCCGAGGAGAGGGTTGAGGCGAGAGTAATGTAAAGGGGAAGTGGTGGAAATGTGGCGAGAGAGGACTAGGGAAAAGGAGAAGGAGAAGTTGGGTGTGGTGGTGAACAGGAAGCCGGCGGTGGAAGTAGTGTTGTTGTTGGAGAAGGAAGTGTTGGAAGGGAGGCGGAACCAGAGGTTGTAGATGGGGTCGAAGGCGAAAGATTGGTGGTTCTTGGAGGAGGTGTTGTGGAGGCCATAAAGGAAAAGCCATGGATGAAGAGAAGAAGAATTCTGCCATTTTGGGATTTTGAATTCCTTCTTTTTGTTTGTTTTTGTGTTCTTTGTGTGTTTAAATTTGAGTTTGTGTTTGGTTCTGGGTTTTTTTTTTTTTTTTTTTTTTTTTTTTTTTTTTTTTTGTGTTCTTTGTGTTCTTATTGTTTTTAATTCTGTTTTTTCTTTTTTTATTTAGTTAAAATTGATAAATTATTTTAGGCATAAATGCACTTTTGGTCCCTATATTTTGGGTTGATTCGCATTTTGGTCCCAAAATTGATTTCATTTCTATTGTCGTCCCTAAAAAAAGAAAATCGATTCTATTTTGGTCCTTGCCGTCAACCCACTAACAAAAAATCCTGTGTGGCTAACAGAAAATCTTATTTGGCATTTTTAATACCACCTCAGCATTTTAATTTTTTTTAAAAAGCATGTCAGAAAATTGAAAAAAAAAAACTTAAATCTAATTTTATTTATTATTATTTTACTTTCATTATTTTTTTTCGTAAGAACATAAGTCCGTGGTGATAAACTGAACTTGTTCTTCGTGTTCTTCCAGCAACCAAATCTAATCTCTAACAACCCCAAATCCAAATCCAGCAACCAAATCTAATCTTTATCAAATCCAAAGAAACCAAACCAAACCATAAATAAACTGAAGAAATAAACCCATAAACCAGTAGCCAACTCAATCAGAAGCAAACCAACAAACCCAAAATTTCTCTTGAGAAACAAACACACAAAAAACCCAGAACAAGAGCAAGCAAGATACCCAAATCTGAACCAAACAAACAACACCAAGTTCTCTCCAAAAAACAAAAACATACCAAGATCAATAGCAAGGATACCCAGATCTGAACAAACTCAATCATGCAAGTATCAAACAAACCCAGATACCCACTCATGGGCACTGATTCTCTTCTTGCTGCATGCCACGACCACCACTGGCGATGTTCACATTTTCCATATCCAAATACCATCCTCCACTGAAACCCATAAATCCAGAAAAATCATTAAACCCACATGGAAAAGAAAAACACATAAATTTAAAACAAACAACACCCAGATGGAAAAACAAACCCAAATCGAACCTCTGGTGACTGGAGCGGTGGAGCAAAGAAGGACACTGAAAGAGAGGCCTTGCCGATTTAGTATGATGAGAAGCTCAAGGTTCGGCCATAGAGGCTTTGCCGATTTGTGAGTATTGAAGGATTAGATAGAGTGAGATTGTGAGGATAGAGGTTTGGAGAAAAATCATCGCCAGTGGTGGCTCATGGTAGCCATGGAATAGCTCAAATAGAGAGAGAGGAGAAGAGAACTAGAGAAGTTGATCTGATTTCCAGCTTAAAACCTAAATTTTTTGTATATTTGTGTTTGATTAAGAAAACATAAAATGCATGAAAATGTGAGACTTGAAAAATTAAAATTTTAATTTAAATCAAATTTGTATTTTCAGTTTAGATCAAAATTATATTTTCTGATGTGGTTTTTGAAAAAATAATTAAAATGCTGATGTGGCACTAAAAAAATGCAATATAGAATTTTTAATGATATTTTAATGCCACGTCATTGACATGTCAGTGTCACGTCAGTGCAAACATGGCACTCTATTATCCACGTAGGATTTTATGTTAGTGGGTTGACGGTAAGGACCAAAATAGAATCGATTTTCTTTTTTTAGGGACAACAATAGGAATGAAACCAATTTTGGGACCAAAATGCGAATCGGCCCAAAATGTAGAGACAAAAAGTGCATTTACACCTTATTTTTGTTGAAGAACATGTTCATGTTCTTTGTGTTCTTCCCCAAAACATGAATCATATTCTTAGATCAATAAAAGTTAAACAAAATTACATTTTATTAAGCATTTTCTTGGCAACCAAATTCAACAAATTTTCATTTACAAACCCAGAAAATTCCCACACACTTAGAAGTTCTTCAACCCAAAACTTTTTTATCAAACTGATTTCCCAACCCTTCTAAAACATTCTCAAACCTTCCTCTCTTTGTTCCAAAACTCCCAAATCTCTCTTCAACCCCAAAACTTCTTTATTAAACTGGTTCCCCACTCTCTTTATCTCCTGATTTTGCTCAAACCTAAACCCAAATGCCTCAAGCTCCTCTCTTAGATCAGTGTGTCTCTTTCTCTTGCTCAGATTGGTGCTTTGCTCTCTCTCTCTCTCTCTTTGGCTCAGATCGATACTTTCTTGGTGGGTCTCTCTCTCAGATCGGTGGTTGGTTAGCTATTGGTGTCTCTCTCTCCCTCTTCGATTCCCCTTTCTGCCTCACCCATACCTGTTTCCTCCCCTCTCCACAACCTCCCATAGCTTTGATTTATGTTGAGAGAAAGGCTGAGGTCAATGTGGTTGTAGTTGTGAAGCAATGGTCGGTTGGGTCCAGTGGTGGGTCGAAGGGTGGGTTTGTTGTTGGAGTGGGTCGTGGGGTGGGTTTGTTGATTGTTGATTACTAAGTTTGAGATGTTTTGGTATTCTTGTTGGAGATTAGTTTGTGTTTGTGTTTGGTTGACAAGAAAGGGTAAGAAAATTCTAGAAAATCTGAGTGTGAATTCTTAAGTTTTTCTAGGTTTTTGTTCTTTAGGGCATGTTTGGTAATAGTATTTAAATATAGTTTTTTGTTTTGCAATTCATAAAATGGTGGGTCCAACACTTGAATTTATTGTTTGGCTGATATTTTTCTAAATACAGTTTTCAAAAAAATGTATCCTATTTTCCTGGTTTAGAATAGGATTTTGAAAACATCCAAAGGGGTGTTTTCAGGATACATAAAATGTTTTTAATAACATAGTTGTAAATAAATTGAAAATAGTGGACCCCACATATTTGTCAAAACTCTTTTATCTCTCAAATTAAGGAGCTTATCTTTATCACAAAAAGAATTCTCACCCTTCAAATTTGAAACTTATCATGATGAGCTCTATTCTCTTATCATTATCCACGCAAAAAAAAAAGAAAAAGAAAAAAAAAAAGTAATCTATATATTCTACACGTTACTTTTTGTAAATATATATATATATATATATTTTTTTTTTAATTTCAAAAATAGAAATGATCTCCTAAACAATTATTCTTTGTTTTTAGTATTTTGAAATTTTTTTCTTAAAAGTGGGAGCCAAACATATAAAATATAAAAGTATTATCTAAAAGCTAGTTTCCAGTTCAATTTTTTGAAGATTGTTTTTATATTGTTTTGAAAACAAAAACAAAAATCCTCCTACCAATCAAGCCCTTAGTGTTCTTGTTAAAAGTGATACCAGATCTAAATTCAAGTATTTGTTTTATTTTAATTTTGCTTTGTGTTGGTTTGGTTGAGCTGGGTTTGTGTTGGTATGGTTGAGAGATTGAGATGGGTTTGTTCAATTTTGTGAATATTTTGTTAATGATTGTATTGATTGAATTTATGAATTTAAACCTATTTTTTCTTTTGGATAATTTGGTTTATGTATATATGTGGATTGATTTTGTTTTGTACAATATTCTATTATGATTTTTTTGAGTTTGATTTTCTTCTATTTTTGTGTTTGATTTTCTGGGTTTGTATGATTTTTTTTTTTTTTTTTTTGGGTTTGTGCTCTTGTGTGTTCTTGATGAAGTGAATGTTAGATTTGAATTCATGTGTTTTTTTTTTGGTCAAAATTGATAAATTAATTTTTAAAATTCTAAGCTGACATGGCATTTATTAAATAATAAATAAAAATTTATTATTATTATTTCAATGGCCACGTTAGCATTTAGTGTGTCAGCACTATACTCTGTTTGCAACGTAGGATATTTCCATTAAGTGAGTAATGGTAGGGACCAAAATGGAATGCTTTTTTTTCATTTAAGGACCAAAAGTGGTAAAATAAAAAAGTATGAACCAAAATAGAAATAAGGTCAAAATGTAGGAACCAAAAGTGCATTTACGCTTTATTTAAATTTTTGGATTTGGACAAAAAGAAATTATCATTGCAATACATAGTATCTGATTACTTTTTTTTTTTTTTTTTTTTTTTTTTTGTTTCTTTGAGAGAGTTTTAGCTTATGGAGTTCGCTTCTAATGATTACTTTTTATACATTTATAATTATATTCAATGTGCATAAATAATAGAATTTGAAGGGAAGGGGGGAGTTCTGTTTTGTGTGAACAAATGCACAATATGCCATTTGTAAATATAATTGGGTTTTGATTCACACTTATTAGTTCAGTTGTCTTTCAATTATGGAGATGCGAATGCGATATGTACTATATAATTCTATATAAAATTGTATTATAATTAAGTAAGTAGAGAATATGGTTTGTGTGTTTTATTGAAAGGACAAAATTTATGTACAGTATTTTAGGTGTTGTTTCTTAAGATTCAGCGATGTGGCTATTTAATTAAAAAATACATTTCTATCCCATAAGAAAAAATCTACATGATAGAATCTTAAAAACGGAACCTAAGGAACAGTATTTAACTACTATACCTAAATCTTGCTCAAGAAATATTTACGTACTTAAATCTTGCCCAAGATATATTTACGTACTGTAAAATTTAAAAATGCACATCAATTTCCTTGTAATTAATGTCCATACTTTAATATATATATATATATATATATATATATATATATATATATGAACAACCGTTGCAGAATCAACAACATGTCTTGGCTGGCTGTTACAGACCATGAGATTGGCAATTGGCAAAGGCTGCTACATATTAATTCCCTCATTTATTATTATTTATTTTTAAAATTTCAAACATGTAGCTCTACCTATCTGATAGCTTTTAGCATTGTGTGTAATATATATCTACATATTTAAAACCAATAACAATTTCAAGACCACATCATGCACAACAGAATCAGAATGTCTACCCAAATTTTCTGTGTCACTTACGCATCATTTCAATCTTTGGTTTTAGTTTTGTTTTCATTTGCAAATTAAAGTTGGGAAAGTAAAGGTAAAGTTGAATTTCACTGATTCCATTTTAGAAAAATACTAGTAGACCAGTTATAGTTTGTTACAAAACAATTTTCTACAAAGTACAAAGGTAATGCACTGGGTAAAGTACGTTGTAGCCATCAGTTTCAATTTCTGGAGTATTAGAGAATTATATATATATATATATATATATATATATATATATGCAGAGACGGACCCAAGATTTTAAGCTAGCGGGGATCAGAGTATAAAGGAAAAAGAAAAAAAAAAAAGAAAAAAGAAAAAACTCTAAATAGGCATCCATATAGTATTAAAAAATTATAAATACACAAAATCGTTGTTTCTAAATATATTAAGATGCAATCATTTACCAACAAAGACAAAAACAAAAACAAAATAATATATTTTTTTAATACTAAGTTGGCTAGGATTTTTTTTTTTTGGTTGAAATTAGAGCATTCACAATGGTATTGCTAAAATTTTTAGCTTTTAGCATCTCAAAAAGTTACTTTATTTATTTTAACACCTCACTTTACAATACATCCAATATCAAATGTTCTATTTTTTTTTTATCATTTTATTTAAAATAATATAAACAACTCACTAAAAACAAAAACAAAATAATATTTTTTTTAATACTAAGTTGGCTAGGATTTTTTTTTTTTTTTTTGGTTGAAATTAGAGCATTCACAATGGTACTGCTAAAATTTTTAGGTTTTAGCATCTCAAAAAACTACTTTATTTATTTTAACACCCCACTTTACAATACATCCAATATCAAATGTTCTATTTTTTTTTTATCATTTTATTTAAAATAATATAAACAACTCACTAAAATAATAAAGGAAGAGAGAGAATTTGAGTTTTTTAATTGAAGAAAGAGACATAATCTTAATAAAATATTGTATTTTACTTTTAACAACTTGCTACAATCAACTAGTATTCATACCAATTTATTGTAATTGCAAAAAAATTTAGTTTTGGCTTCTCCAATAACACATGTTTTTTTGATTCTTTGGTGGTAATTTTTTTTTTTTTTTTGGCTAAAATACAATCAACATTATGAATGTTTTTATTATTTTTGTTACGTTTTTTAGTTAGATAGTTGCTATTTGGGTGAGACTAGTTAGGCTTATTGAGGAAAGTAGGGTTTTAAGGTTTTGGAAGGAAGCCGAATTACAAAAATGAAATATATAAAACTAAAAAAAAAAAAAAAAATTTGGACCCGAAGGGGCCCAAGCCCCTTGGGCCCCCCACCTGGGTCTGATCCCTAGGGGTGTGCAGAAAACCCACCGACCCGCCAAACACGACCTAACCCAACCCGACCCACCGGGTTGGGTCGGTTTTTAGGCCTTGGTGGGTTGGGTTGGGTTACAAAATTTTTTTTTATAGCGGGTCGGGTTGGGTTTGGGTCATAAAATTATAAACCCGCCAAACCCGACCCGACCCACCGACCCACCCATATTTAATATATATTTAAAATATATTATATATTAAATTTTTTTTTTTAAAAACTAGGGCACTTATATATATTTAAATATATATATATATATATATATATATATATTTAATAATTAAAAAAAAACCAGCTGTAGAGCAGTACTTCCTCAGTTCCTCATACTAATACTAATTATATATATAATATGTATTATATAATTAATAAAATTTTTAAAATAACCAACTCTTTCTATCCTATATAAAAGTCAATTAGTTCACACAAACTCTAGTAAATTATTATTGTTATTTAGTTATTGGTGTTGTTTGCCCTTAAGGAATTACATCGATACTAATCTTTGGGATTTTTTAATATATTAGTATTTATATTTTTTTTTTACTCAATTTAATAATAAAAAAAAAATTTCAAACCTATGAGTTCAACCCGACCCATGTGGGTTGGGTTGAATTTATGTGATGGGTTGAGTTGGGTCGAATTTTTTTTGATCCATCATGGTGGGTCAGGTCAAAAAATTCCCTCAACCCGACCCAACCCGACCCATGCACACCCCTACTGATCCTTATATATATATATATATATATATATATATATATATATATATATATATGAAAGGCTAAAATGCAAAATTCATCTTTTAAGTTTTACAATTTTTCATTTCAGTCCTATAAATTTAAGTTTTGTTATTTCAATTATTTAAGTTTCGTTTCTTCTCAATTAAGTCTTCCACTAATTAGCCGATAGTTTCTTCTGTTAACTTTTATTTTTTTATATTTAATTTTAAATTTTAAATTTTTTCTTAATTTTAGAAAAAACGTTAATTAAAATTAAAAAAAGAAAAGAAAAAAAGAATGAGAAACCCCACCCCACCGATGCCTGATCTGAGAAACCAAGAATGAGAAAGAGGGGGGAAGAGAGAGAAAGAGAGATCGAGAAGGGAGAAGAGAGATTGCGATCATGACTCGACTCATTGAGACGCTCTCCACACGGTCCATTCTCTCCTAATTCTGTTTCTAGAATTTTCTACAGTTTTCTAAGCAACCAAACAGACCATTTTGTCTTCAATTTGATTTTGTGGTTGGTGCTGATTTGCTAATCCGATTTGAATCTGGATTTTGTGGACGTACTAGCTCTGTTTTTTATTTGAGGCTAATTGAGCTAACTAGCTATAAAGCTTTACAAACTTTGATTGGAGCAGAGATCCATTGTCATAAACAAAAAATTTGTGTACGGCTCCTTTTTAAAACTCTGGTCATCTCCATGATTTGATTGTTTTTTGGTTTCTTATAGACCGAGTTATATTTCATTGTGGAATCTTTGCCTCAAACATTGTCCTCAGTTTCTCTTTTTGGGTTTATAGTGAAATTAATAACAAAAATAGAAGAAGAAGAAGAAAAAAAAAACATCTGGGTTGGATCCAAAATTTGTAATGACTTATTTCACTTTTTATCTGAAACCTGTTTGTTTTTTTAACAACTTTGACCCATTTGATTTGAAGTTTCATAGTGAGGGTATACTTTCTTTGTTGTGTCGTTTTGCAACTTTGTTAGTTCTGGCATAACAGTGGTTGAGGCGAGATAAAAGACGGAGTCTGCGGCGCAGTGCCGGCGGCATTGATAGAAGAAGCGCCGGAGGAGGCACGAGTTTTAACTTTTAACGTTGTCGAGCACTCGATGGAGCCCTCGTCGTTTGGCAAGGTGCCGTAGCGTTTGGGTTTCTCATTTTTTATTTTTATTTTTTAAATTAACATCTTTTCTAAAATTAAGTAGTAAATAAAAACTTATAAAAAAATAGTAAAAAAAAAAAAAGTAAAACGGCATAAATTAATGACATATTAACAAAGAACTTAATTGGAAAGAAATAAAATTTAAAAGATTGAAATGACAAAATCAAAATTTATAGGACTGAAATAAAAAATTGTGAAATTTAGAAGATGTGTTTGGTATATAAACTTGTATAAAAATATCTGTTTTCGGAGGAAAAAGTTTTTTCACCAAATAACAGCCACATATCATATGATATGGTTGTTGAGGAGACGAGTGAGGAGTAATCTTTCTCTCAAACTAATGGGATTATAAAGTAGATAAGTAATAAAATAATATAAAAATAGTGTTATTTTTTGGTCCACTAGCTCTCTCGCATGCGTGACTGAGGTGAGGAGCAATGATTTTCTTTGAGAAAGAAAAATTGGTGCCACCAAACTTTTATATATTGGAAATGGTGTCATCGCCTTTGCCTACGAAAATGAACAACACTTACATAAAAGAACCACTACAACACTTCCTATCTATTCCATTGTAGGCACAAGATGTAAACGCTCTTAGTGGGAAAAAAAGTCTTCTAAGATCAATCTTACAACTTTGTCCTTCCAAGAATATAGTTTAGTTTTGAAATAAGGTTTGTGAATTTTAATATCAATTTTTTTAATACAATTTAATAGTTATAATAAGAGATGAGACTTTTGACATTTCTATTGTAAACAATAAGGGAAATGTTAACAAATGTCTAAAGGGTATTTGTTTTTTTTTTTTTAGAACCTTTGAGGGTATTTGTTAGTGAATTATTTTAAGAAAGTTTTTATAAAAAAAGAAAAAAAAGTAATTAATGTTTTGACAATTTTTTTTATTTTTCATAAAAGTACTATAAAAACATTTCTAAAATAGTTTATTAACAATTGCCATAAGAGTATCCGTTAACATAACCCAAATAGCAAATACCAAGAGATGTAGTTTAGCTACAAAGCCTACAAGATTCTTAAAGGGCGTTTGGTTCATCGTGATATTACATTATGCCATAATATTACATTATTTTAATCTTACATTAATGCAATTTCAATACAAGAATACAACATTACATTGTTTAGAAATGTGATGAGATTAAAATGATGCGAATATTTTGAAATTTTAAATTATGGTAATGTTAAAAAAAAAAAAAAAAAACTCAAAACTTTAATGTCACATCATCGTAATGTGCATCACATCAAGAGCACATTATAGCGAACCAAACGCCCCCTTAGTTTAATACAATTTCTTAATCATAAAAAAAATGATGTTGAGTTACAAGATTTTCAATTTTTAATTTTTAGTCTGTTGTTGTTTGTTGTTTGTTGTCAGCTTAATTTAATTTATACAAAAAAACTCCAAAAAGAAAAATCAAAAGAAATTTTTTTTTTCTTACCGGTAAAATTGCAAATGTCATGGGTATAGAATTCTGCTAATTTAGCGAATAAAGCTTTTTATGCGGGGGAAGTAATCTAGTAATCCTATAGAAATAGCGCATGGTATAAAATAATGGGACTAGGTTTTTTTTTTTTTTTTGAGTGAAAACCTTTGAAATTTTTTTAATGTAAATCAACCTAATCAGATTGTAAAAGAGAAAAGAGGTGTGGTGGGATGTCTTCTATCCACACTAGAAAATTTGGTATGCCTATAGCATATTTAGCCAGACTATGAGCTACAAAATTGCCGTTTCTCTTAGTGTGAGAATAAAGCAACTTATCAAAGTCTTGGAAAAGCATCTTAACATCCTCTATCAACAGACCCATCGGAGCTAAGGAGTACACCTCTGTCTCCAAATCATTAATCAACACAAGTGAATCACCTTGCAATATAGCATGTCTAAACCCTAGTTTATTTGCAAATGAGAGAGTTGTCGTCGCTACCATTGTTTCAATCTCATCGGACTTGTAAGCCTGGGAAATTTTCTTCGAGAAAGAGGCCAAAACTGAACCATTATCATCCTTGAAAACCACTCCAACTCTAGACATATTGGTATCGGCGAACACGACACCATCGAAATTTATCTTCACGAATCCTACTGGTGGAGTCTGCCATCTATTTCCATTTCTTCTGCCTTTCTGTCTTGGCTGGAATTCGGTTACCTACAGATTTGTATGGTACTCGTTCATAAGTGCTTTTGATTGTTCAGTCACTTGGTGAAGCGATTTGGCTTGTAATTGCAGCCTGACTTGATTTCGCTGATTCCATATTGTCCAAGCCATAAGTGCAAAGAGCTCCACTTGCTTACCCTCCACGATTAGCTACAACAGAAGCTCCTTAAAGTCCAGAAACTCGACACCATGTCTGAAACTCCACACCGCTTGATTAGCCCACACAACATCTAGTTCTAGGCATGACCACAAAGCATGCAGCGGATCTTCAACAGCGATTTTACATCGCTCACATTTCGGATTAGCTATGAATGTTCTTTGTACCAGCGCTTTTTTTGCTGGCATGGTGTTACGACACGCTCGTCAAATAAAATTTTTGACCTTCGGCCTGCTCTCATATTCTAGATTCCCTTCCATACATACTTATCTTTGATTGGAGGAACCTATGCATTTGCCTATAACTCTGATTCTTCTTTTAGAAACCTGTAATCGGACCTGCAAGTATACTCTCTAGTGCTAGTGTACGGCCGATATAATGTGTCCTCTGCTGCATTTTGGCTAAGGGGAATTTTTTTAATCAGCTCAGCATCTTCGGTCAAATAACCCATCCACCAATCCCTCATGCTATCGTCTCGTGTTGGGATTGTTAACGTATATAGTGTTGTGGGCTTTAGGCCCAGTTAGGTTAAATATTAGCATTGATATACCATGTTGAATATGCTAGTATGGATGCAGAAGCGAAAGCATAAAGTATAGAACATAATAACACACGAGGATTACGTGGTTCAGCCTAACAGTCTATATCCACGGAAGAAACCCTAAAGGGCTACATCAATAATATATTATAGTGTAGTACAAATCCTATGTTACAATAAACCATAATAGGTGTATATATAGTAGACTAAACCCTAGACCAATAGAATTCTAGTACAAGTAGGAGACTTGGCTTGCACACAAAGTAAAATTAGACTTGGGCCTATGCTAATGGGCTAATATATTTCTAACACCCCCTCTCAAACTCAAGATGGAAGTTTGATGAAATCTTGAGATTTGATAAGGTTGAGAAGATCTCTTGAATGAAGTTTGGCTCTGTGACGGTAGTTTGAGGAAGGTAATGATCTTGCAGTGTTGATGCGACTTCTAACGGTGGCATGACTATACTGGAGAGTTTTGATGGCAGCAGTAAGAAGCTAAAGAAGATGAACACAGCGAAAAAACACCAAGGAAGACAAAGATTGCTCTTAAATATACCGCAAGGACAGAAAACCATGGCCACAAGAAGATGGCTTTGATACCATGTTAAATATTAGCATTGATATACCATGTTGAATATGCTAGTATGGATGCGGAAGCAAAAGCATAAAGTATAGAACACAATAACACACGAGGATTAAATGGTTCAGCCTAACGGCCTACATCCACGGAAGAAACCCTAAAGGGCTACATCAATAATATATTATAGTGTAGTACAAATCCTATATTACAATGAACCATAACATGTGTATATATAGTAGACTAAACCCTAGACCAATAGATTTCTAGTACAAGTAGGAGACTTGGCTTGCACACAAAGTAGAATTAGACTTGGGCCTATGCTAATGAGCTAATATATTTCAAAAAGGGCACTCTCTTCCATGGTCTTTTCTACTCTGCTCAGTCTCCTCTTACTCTCCGTGCATTTTCTGATGCTGATTGAGCAGGAGACCCTACTGATCGCAGGTCCACCACTGGTTATTGCTTTCTTCTTGGTTCTTTTCTAATTTCTTGGCGAAGCAAGAAACAAACTCATGTGGCCTGCTCCAGTACTGAAGCAGAATATCGTGCCCTTGCTGATACCACATCTGAGCTCCTTTGGCTACGCTGGCTTCTCAAAGACTTAGGTATGTCTACATCCTCTGCTACTCCTCTTTATTGTGACAACCAGAGTGCTATTCATATTGCTCACAATGATGTCTTCCATGAACAGACTAAACACATCGAGATCGATTGTCATTTTATCCGTTTTCATCTTGTCCATGGTGCTCTCAAGCTGATCTCAGTCTCCTCTAAAGATTAACTTGCAGATATCTTCACCAAGTCACATCCTAGGGGACGCCTTCGTACTTTGGTTGACAACCTCAAGTTGGTCTCACATCCACCTTGAGTTTGAGGGGGGCTGTTAACGTATATAGTGTTGTGGGCTTTAGGCCCAGTTATGTTACTTGTATAACACACATATATACTTGTACTGCACACATATGCCTCCTATATAAAGGCACCTATGTACATTCTTGTATGATGAAATACAATACAATCACATTCAGTATTTCTAACAGGGATTAAACAGGGAGTCCATTGTATGGTTTTCGAAGCTTTCCATGGGGCAGATTGGCTGCTATGGTGGATGCTTCTTTGGCAGCCAACGTTGCTACCAAATATTAATATTTTATCCACTTCCTATCCTCCATATTGCCCCTCTCTGAATAATATCTCTCCCTTTAAGGATACTTTTCCAAGCATATGATCCCATCCTTGTATCGGCAGCCTCCATGATTGTTGTGTTTGGGAAGAAACATGCTTTGAACACCTTATAGAAGAGTGAGGTTTTATTGTGCAAAAGTTGCCAATCTTGCTTTGCTAAAAGTGAGTTGTTGAACATGACAAGATCTCTAAAACCCATTTCTCCAATTGTTTTTTATTTTGTCATATCCTCCCATTTAACCCAATGAATTTTCCCGCAGTCACCTCTTTGCATTAGAGCTTCAATTTCATTACACAAACCAAGTGGTAATTTGAAACATCCCATTGTATGTGTAGGGATAGCTTGAATGACTAACTTTAAGAGCACTTCCTTTCCTGCTTAGGAAAGTAATTTACCTTCCCATCCTTGAAGTTTTCGCCACACTCTCTCCTTTATGTAATTGAAGCTTTCTTTTTTTCCCTTGCCAACAAAAGAAGGAAGCCTAAGATATCTTTCATATTGCATAATTTCTGGAACTCCCAAAGCCACCTTAATTCCATGCTTCACTTTGGCGGGGATAGATTTGCTAAAGAATAAAGATGTTTTGCCCCTATTTACTTTTTGTCTTGAGGCCTCCTCATACATATTTAGAATTGCCAGCACCTTTTCACATTCTTCCATGGTTGCCCTACAAAAAAGGAGACTATCATTCGCAAAAAGCAGATGTGTTAGCTTCGGACCTTTCCTGCAAAGGGTGAAGCCATGAATATCTCCATGTATTTCTGCCTTTTTGATCAATCCAGTCAACCCTTCAGTACAAAGCAGGAAAAGGAATGGGGAAAGTGGGCCTCCCTGTCTAATCCTCTTGGTAGGATGAATCATACCACATGGCTCTCCATTTACTAAAATAGAATATGAAACTATTTTCACACACTCCACTACAATTTTTATCCACCTTTCATTGAAACCCATGTTCCTCATAAGTTCTTCTAAAAAATACCACTCAACTCGGTCATATGCCTTACTCATATCTAATTTCAGTGCCATATACCCATGAGTGCCCAAGTTATAATTTTGTATGTTGTGCAGGGTTTCAAAAGCCACCAAAATGTTATCTGATATTAATCTATCCTTGGTAAAGGCTAATTGGTGTTCTATGATAATGGATGGGAGTAATTTTTTTCAACCGATTGGCTAGGACTTTAGAATATATTTTGTAAAGCACATTACAAAGACTAATGGGTCAAAATTGGTGTGCGTGTTTAGGAGAATTTGTTTTCAAATAAGTGTGATGAATGTATGATTCAAGGGTGTAGGTATGGTACCTATGTTTAAACATGATAATATGGCTGTTGTGACATCGTGAATTACTGTGCTCCAAAAATGCTAATAAAAAAGTGGAGGCATTCCATCCGGGCCTAGAGCTTTGAGCGGTTCCATTTGTTATAGAGCTGTAACCACTTCACATGCCTTAAACTCATAGCAAAGGCCTTCATTCATCTCTTCACTAATAACTGTGGGCACACAAGCTAACACACTTGGAGGGACACTTTTCTTGGTAGAAGAAAAAAGTGTCTTGTAGTAGTTTACCATGACCATGACTATCTCTTCTTGTTTAACTCTCCATATCCCACTTTCATCTCTGATTCCTTCCATTGATTTTTTTCTAAATTTACTTGTGGTATAACAATAGAAATATTTGGTATTTCTATCCCCCTGCTTCACCTATAGTACCCTCGACCGTTGAGCCCACATGGTCGATTCTTTATCTAGCAAGACCTCAATTTCCTTCTTTACTTGTCTAAACCGAAAATTGTTCCCATTAATCATGGCTGCCCTTTCTTCTTTATCTAGTAATTTCTTCAGACAAACCAATTCCATTCGTACATTGCCAAAAACATTTTTATCCCACCAACTCAAATCTTTCCCACACTTATCAACCTTAGCCAATATTTCTCCATCAACCTCGACTCCATCAATACTATTCCAAGCCGAATGGACCACTTCCTCACAACCAGTATTTGAAAGCCACATTTGTTCGAAGCGAAAAACATTTTTGTGAACAGATGGATCCAAACCTAAAAGTGAAATGTAGATAGGCACATGGTTGGATGAATTTCGTGTTAAGTGATGCGCCCGTGATCCTGGAAATTTCATGAACTGTCTATTTGTAACCAAGCACCTGTCAAGTCTCTCCCATATTGAATTGCCATTTTCAAAGTGCCTACTCCAAGTATATTTTGAGCCCTCGTACCCCAAATCCATGAAGCCACATTCATCAATCTCCTCCCTGTATAGTTACATTTGATTGTAAGGTTGCCTTTCTCCCCCGACTTTCTCATCCTGCCTAATAATTTCATTAAAATCGTTGTAACACAGCTACGGCCTCTCAGGTCGTGAGTTTAGAGCTTTTAACTTATCCCAAGCTTCATGTCTTTTTGCGGTATTAGGTTCACCATAAAATCCAGTTAATCTCCATTTGTTTTCCATATTCTTATCAATCACAACATTAATATAATGTCTGTCTGATCCTTCCACTGTTAAATTTATCAATGCTCTCCAATAGAGAACCAACCCACCACTTCTTCCCACCCTTGGAACAACCCACCTATGATCAAAATCGATATTCCTTTGAATGAACTCTAGCCTTGCATCATCTGTAAGTGTCTTGGCTAAAAAAACACTACAGAGTGATCTTTTGCTCATACAATTTCAACGAGCTCTCTTCTTGTACGTAGGTTCCCAAGCCCATGACAATTCCATGCTAAACAACTCATTACTGTTGGCGTGGCTGACTGTCAGCCTCCACCAATACAAAAGATGTTTTTCCTTCACTATGAGAAGCCTGAAAACGTTTTGCTGGCAACTCTATGTGAACCTTATCTCCAACAGCTAATCTTTTCTTTCCTGAAGTGTGTATCGTTTGTGTTGTACTGTCACTGGTGTGTGTTCTGGTTCTTTGAGTCCAAGTTGGGAGAACACGTTTTTTTTCTTTTGGATCAGAAACCTTAGCCACTTGAGGTGCACGTGACATATTAAGTTATGCATTTTCACTTAAGTTGTCAACCAAACTCCTCAGCCAAACCTAACTCTTCATCAATATCCTTTAATGCTATTTCAAAATCATTAGGAGACTTTAACTCCTCAATTATCACCGTATCTGTTTGATTTTGAATTACCATTTCAGCCAAATTTGCTTCACCAAAAGTGTTACGCATTGATGGAGAATTATTCTCGGCTTCATTGCTAGCCATTTCTTTTTGTGGTTGCTCCGTCACGATTCCCCTCCCTGAACCTGAGAGATGGCCTAGATTCCGGTCTACCATATTTTTAGCATTCATCTTTTTCTTCGCCACATAGACCAGGGATTGTGATCACGTTTTTCCTTGAAGCAAAAAATGGAGGTGCTCGTAGGTTAGTTCCAAATTCTCGCTGCTCAGTTTTAAGTGTTCATTCATTCTCAATCCAAAGCTTGCAGTCTCTGTCATCATGTGTAAGCCGACCACACCAGTAACAAATATTGGGCAATTGCTTGTACTTGAAAGATACCCACATTTGTTTCCCATCACCTAGAGAGATTAATCTGCCACGACACAATGGCAAGGATAGATCAATGGATACTTGAACATGTATAAAGTGAACACCATCAAAGAGTCTTGGTTCAGGTGGCATGAAAACCTCCCCCATGACACTACTAATTTTCTTTGCCGCTTCAATAGTCATGTATTTGATCGGGATTCCATGAACCTATACCCAGAGAGTGGTTCTGTCGAATTTAATATCTTGCAGTGGTGACTCGTTTTCATAGCGATGCATGACCACTAAGTATTTGTCAAAACTCCATGGCTCGCATCCCAGAATCCTATCAACATCCTCACTGTTATCAAAAGTGAACAGAATTTTATGATCACCAAAATTCTGAATCTTAAAACCCTTCCTAGCTCTCCATAACGGGGTAAAAGTTCTGGCTATAACATCAATATTGATAGCTCGCTTAGTCAAAAACTTCGCAGCAATGGAGAAATCCACGACTCTATCATCATTAAGCAGACAACAACTTGGCCCTTCTCTATCAGAGAGAGTAAGTCGATTCCATGATTGAGCTAGATCATCCATACTCTCACTTTCTTAACTGTTTCCCAAATCCCCTGAAAGGAAACCTAACAAGCTGAGGAACAGCATTGTTACTCCAAGGATACTAAAACACCTTCGTAGAAGGGACAACCAATTCTACTGTGCAAGAGAAATGAGAGAGAGAGAGTTTTAAATTCCTAAGCATAGAGAAACTTTTCTACAGACAAAGAACTATAATAATGGTTCCAGTTAACCGACATCTTTTGAGTATTTAATAATGAATAATTTTAAGAAAGTTTTGATACAATTTTTACGAAAAATATGAAAAATTATAAAAAAAAAACCTTTTTTTTTTTTCTTTTCTCATAATTTATTTTTAAAATTGTCTATTAAATCAATGTACTTAAGGCACACCTACTAACTTTTTCCAATAAACAATATGGCTTTTTATAACTATTTCCATATGAGTTGAATGGAATCTATGTCATCCACCAACTTATTTAAGGCATGATTTTGTCTCCTCTGTAGAGGTTGATCTATATTCATGTGGTCCTCCTACACTATGCCCATTAAACAATATGGCACCCATCTCAATCCTTTGCCATATGCTTTAGCATCTTTTTTCCCTACTAAAAACAAGCATCACGTGTGGATGATTGTTCTTCTTTCTCTCTCTCTCTCTTTTTCATTTTTTTTTTTTTTTTTTTGGGTCTGACTGATTACTAAATATTATCAAAATAATGGTTTTTAGTTTGCGTAAAATATTCTTATACACGTCTATATACTAGCATGACATTGTAGACATTTGCGGTCTTTTATAGACATGTTCTAAAATGGTCATATATTCTAAAATGGTCACGTATCAGCTCCGTCCCAATACTACTATTGTTGCTCTGAAAATGAGTCCGTTCCCAGCGCAACAGCATCTCAGCTCAGCTACAGCTGAAGCAAATCTCTGGACCATTTAATACATTAAAAGGACATGGAAGAAGAACAACATAAATAACCATTCACATGTGACATTGGGGAAAATCATTGCCTCCCTAGAAACCTATCATTAACATAGATTGGATTATTATATAGGAGAAGATCCAAATTTCAATTCCAACATATACGATGATGATGTTCACTAGAAAGCAGTACTAAAGTAGCTCTTAACAACATTGGCACACAAGATTTGCAGCACCAAATTGTTTCTTGGCCCTACACATCTTGGTGTTTTGAACTGGCTAACAGCAGATCCTAATCCTAGATAATGATCTAGAATCTTCTGGAAAGTTCCCCTCCTAACAACTCGGAGCTCAAGCGCGCCAATGGAATTGACCTTGCGCGAGCTAACATAGCCTGCATCAACAAAAGATTTATCCAAGCAGTTGCAGCATTCTTTAAGAACCTCCTGACTTGCTTCACCACTTATTTCCCAAAAGATAACATAGTGGCCAGGGTCTGTAGATAAGTCAACATGGCTAGAAAAATCAACAACATCTAGTTTCTCTTCTGACAATAGCTTTCCTGCTTCTTCCACAGAAAGTTGTAAATCTTTCTCAGTATTCTTGTCAATGTTGATAGTAAGCAGCAGGTTCCTCCGGCAGACAAATTTGATTTCCGGGGTGGAGTTATGGAAGCCTATTACCTTCACTACATCTCCTAGCCTATACCGGTAAAGACCTGAAATTTAATGCAGAATAAAGGTCTAAGCAAGCAGAAATGTTACACTGCACAAGCATGATTATCAAATACATTTTCATTGGAACAAGAATACATACCCAATAAAGCTAATACAATATAAAATTAACAGAAACAGGAATATAAACTGTACAAGCCATGTTTATTTTCTGTACATGAATGTACATACATGGTATGTATTACATTTGTGTCCTACATATCCCTATATTAGTTTTCTCACCTAAATAATTGGTGCTTGGTTGAAAAAAATCTTTTACAAGCAAATAGAAAAGACAAATAATTCAACCAAAACAACAAAAAATTGTACACATACATACAGAGAACTTGCAAATTTCCAAATTCAACAAGTGATGATAATGTCATAGTACATACAATCCAGAACAATGAAATCAGTAACAGATTATACAACTCAATTACATATCCCAGATTATGAATTAAAAATTGTATTCTAATTGGAAGGAAGAACATCTGTTTCTAATCCTCCTTGGATTTATATAAAAAACAAATATGCTAAGGCATCACAAACATTTAAGAAGTATAAAATGTCAAGGACCAGAGTTGACTATAAATATATTTTGATTACTTGCAGATCCAGGATTCAGTGGCCAATTACTAAATAAGGATTTTCCCTTTCATACATAAATACAAGTTATATTAATGTGATTAGGTATCTACTTTTGAATTATCACATAACAATGACATTTTTGTTACAATATAGTCCAATTCAAACCATTACCAAACAGTATATTTTAACAGATTAAACTAAAAGACATCACCTGCCCCATATTTGTCTTACATAAGGATTTCAGATAAACTTCACCCATATTCCCACAGGTCAATTCAATTGCATATAAATATAGAGGGTGTTGCTACACATATTAGAAAATGACCAAACTGCCCTTAGGACATCATTTTTGTAAATATGCTTTTTCTTCCTTTCTACGCTAGCAAAACAACAGAAGAATGAAGACATTGATTTCTGTTTTTTCATAATACAAAATCTCCTAAAACAACAATAAAATGCTCATTTTTCTTCAGCAATTACGACATATAATAGTTCAAGTAATAGTTGATAAGGACACGATAACCTTTTTTTGGAGCAATGAGTTTAAGCGCCCATGTGCATTGAGTTTTCAAATCGCTGGGCCAATCAAATAAATTTTTTGAGAACCAACTTGCACTACAGAGATAAATGGAGTTCAAGTACAAACAGTGGAGAATACTGGGAAAAAACTCCCCAATAAGGTGTTTAGAACTAGATATGAGAGTTTAAAGGATGGACAACAAAAATGTATTAAAAAAAAAATAGAAATATAAAAGTTCAATAAATCAATAAAATACTATATATTAATTTAAAAATTATTAGCACACGTGGAACAAGAAACCAAAAATGCCTAAGTATCACTGTATCTACAAAGAAATTGTCACTGTATGCAAATTAATAAAACTTGATGTGTAAACAACAACATACAGTAGTGTAGTATACACAAGGGGTCTCCCAGTTTCCTATTGTTGTGCCATACATGGGGGCAATAAATATGCAACCAAGGCCTACAGAGGGCTATAGACTACAGTTGAGGAATCCTAGTAAGATGTCAATTAATTGAATATCTCTTTCACCATTCAAATAATAATAGATGCATGTGTCTTATCCAGCTGGTTAGTCATGTCAACTAGTGGATTAAGAATCTCATTAATGACCTCAAAGATTAACAAAACAAATAAGCAAATAAACAATACAGTAGGAGTGGAGTTAAATAAGGATAGAAGTTGTTCTCTCTACACCTACATTCACATGGTGAGCATTTAAGCCATGCTTTGGTTATTAAATGGATGGTAGCAAAAAAAAGGTAACTAACCATTTAAATAAATGGTTCAGTGCATGCACATAGAAGAGTTTTATGAGACAAAGTGACAAACTGGACAATTCGTTAAAGCAGAAGATAGTGGTTTGTAAAGAATAATTATTGCTCTTATTTATATTCTATTTATAACCAATTCTGTGCATTATAAAGCAGTCCACATTTCTAAATTTCCATTTTCAAAAATGAATTTAGTCCCTATCAAAAAACACTTACATACCTGCAAAATTAGTGACAATGACCTCATACTCCTCACCAATCTTGACTTCAGTTAAACCAACTGGCTTTGGCTCCATACGCAGGAAACTGGGCTCCATATTATTGTGATCCTGATCCTCAATGTTCTCCCCGACTGGGATGAATTCAAAATACCCAATATTAGGAAGTACAGCATAAGTGGCCAACTCGGGTGGCAATTTTGGATTGACATTTGCTCCAATCCACCCTTCAGAGGCCCCATAATCAGCACTCAACAGGGGCAGCCCGCCTGCATAGTGCCTCAATTTTTTCAAATAAGGCTCCATCGACCCGGTCATGATCCCATATATGTACTTTGCATTAGGTAAAAGTTCTGGTATCAATCCATACCAATTACTCAAACTTGAGCACTTTTTATAAATCAAATCAGCCAATTCAGGGTTTGGCTTCAGCAATTTGGACATTGCAGTTCGGGTGGACAGGACATTGATTCTGCTGCTGAGAACCCCAGTCCTAATATCATTGCACAGTTCTTCCCAAACTTGCTCAAAGGTACTGAATGCATACATTATGCTATGTGCAAAAGTAGAGGATATGAATTGAACTTCATCCCGGAAGATTAGCCCACATAAGAGATGGCAGTACAATGACTGGTGGAAATCAGAACCGAATATCACTTCATCAGGGCTGCAAGATATGGACTGAATTGCCTTCATTGCCTTTTTGAACATCGAATTACGGAACACATTAGTAGTAGCAGTTCCAGCCGCCAGGCCTCCTTTGGTTTTAAACTGCTTGCTGCTGTAAAGAAATTGTAATGCCCTTCCATTCCCAAGAGGAAATTCTCTGTAGAATGGGAAACGTTTTTAGATCAGATAAGAAGTATGCATGAGGGAGGCAAACTCAAACACCCTTTTGACCACAAACTAATCACATTATTAATTTATTAGTTAACTATCAAGTATTTCTTCCTACTCTTTTTTTTTTTTCCTAGGTAATGATTCTGTCAATTTCTTCATTCAAGAAAAAGCCAAAATAAAGTTTAAAAGGGTTCCACATATATGATATAGTAGTCCAACCAGGTATAGTCTATGCTCACCAACTAGCAAAAAGTTTTTGTGAAAAATATATAACACACAGAAAATCCCTTTTTCAGACAATACTTTATTTACCTGTTGCGAAAAGCAAAAGAAGTCCTATATATCTGCAAGGTGTTTTCCATCAGTTCATCATTGAAGGGTATAAACTTTGGCTTTCCCTGAGTAGTACCAGAACTGCAATAAATTCAAAATTAATTCTCAGTCCCACAAACTTGAATATTCAATTTAAAAAAAGACAAGACTAAATCTGAAACATAAAAATTTAGAAAGACCTTAATGAGATGGTTGTGATTGGTTTTCCAGTGAGAATTGGAGAAGAATCACCATCCACAATCCTCTGAATGTAGGATTCCAAATCCTGATGAGAAACAAGTGGAACACAAGCCCTGAAGCTCTCAATATCAGTTCTTCCATTGAGACCAAGACTCTGAAAGTACTCTGCTGATCCATTTTCTTCAAGAATCTTCTTGAGGGTCTCTCTCTGAACCCTCTCAGCATCCTTGGTTAACGCTTCAAATTCCTCTATCACTTTCTCTTGGTCAAACTCTTCCATCTTCTCTAACATCTTCACAAAGCTTTGACTGCAGCCACATGAAAAGTGAGCACCAAATAACACAAAAGGCAAACACTCAATCTGTATTATAAATTAGAATAAAAATTCATCGAATATCCCCAGTATGTTCTCACGCGCACAGCAACAGATATCGATGACGAATTCAAATAAGCTGAAAGACCTTCTTTTTGGTATCAGATGGAGATGTTAGAAAAGCCAATATTTTTATATACACAAACACATACGCAAGTTTTGAATTATAATTTAATTGTCAATAAAATAGGTGTGGCAGAGTTGGAAAACCCAGAAACTGGAACAACTAAAAAAAATTTAAAACATAGGTTGATATAAGACTCACAAGTCTTTTTGCTTAACCAAAGAGAGTTGAATTTGAAATACTTTAACAAAAACCAAAGGACAAAAATACATACCAATATGAACAGCTTCACTGTAGAAAATGAAAGAGAAAGCTTGGGAAAATTTTGGTAAGCTATGAAAGTGGAAAAGTCAAAAAAATTGAAAGCAACATGGAAGGAAAGAAAGGAAGATCACCAAACCCAAGAACCAATCTCTGAGAACAAGTCTTCTCAAAGCCATAACGATACTTCAAAACTTATATCTTCTTTTTGACGGTAGTCAACTTAGTCAACTATAGAGAATTTTTCCAGAAACAGATTCCCAGAAAGAAAGGCAGAACTAAGTAAAAATGAAAGCCATTTGAAAGCAACAAGTACAATTGATATTGCTTCATAGCTAGAGTTTCTAGCTTATTTATATTAATCCAGAATTTGAGAATTGAATTAACTTAAAAAAAAAAAAAAAAAAACTAAAAGTACTAGTAAGAAAAAAAAAAAAAAAAAAAAAGCAACAAGAAAATAAAATAGAACCCATGTGGGAAACGAAGCCAGAAAGTTGTGATAGAAACAAAAAGGACTCAAATGAAAAAGTTTTTTTTTTTTTTTTTGGGTTTCTCGAATTGAAAACAGAAGACCTTTTAGAGAAAGAAAACGACTTTGATAATAGAAAGTAAAACAAACCCAATTCAGAGATGTGTTTACAGATTAAAAAGAAGCAGAAACATCAAAAACATTACTACCCAAATGGTCGGCAACTAACGAGGATAACGAACCTCGTATTCAAAATATTTTGAGGAAAGTTGCGCAAAACTATACCTGAAACCGTACTTTGAGTCTCTGACTGGCGCAGTGTGATAAACAGAGACAAAAAAGAGAGAGAAATGGAGTTTGATTTTGATGTATACTAAAAAAAAATGATAGAGGAAAGAGAAGAGAAGAGTCTCGATCTCAACGAAATACGGTTGAAAAAGCGTTACAATTGGAAGACTTCAATGCAATCTCTCAGTCTGAACAAAGTACACAGAAAAGAGAGAGATTGTTGAAGTTGAAGAAGAAGCGTAATGTTTATTTTAGTAGTGAGTAATAAAAATTGCCACTTTTGATTAGGCTATGGAGTACAGAGGATTAGGTGCGATATGAGCCAAGATTCTCCAGCAGTTTGGCATTATATATAGGCGTTACTAGTACTAGTCAACCTCATCCTATGCCGTCCACTTTTCTTTCTTTCTCTCTCTCTTTCCCCTAAAATATTGTTGTGGTTAAGTTTGTAAGAATTTATTTTTCCATCTATAATTAAAAAAAAAAAACTAATTGGTAAGGGAAAAATTCAACTTAATATAATTTCTTTTTTCTTTTATTTTTTTGGGTCTAAATATGAGATTTATAATTATTGTAGTTATAAATAGATATTTATTATAACTGTGATTATTTATGGAACTATATATCTAACATTAAATATTAATTATAATTGTATTATATATGGATATGTATATATATATATATATATATATATATATAATACTTGATGATATTAGAAATTTCAGTTGATCTATTGTTCAAAGAGATGGACGACCAATGATCCACAAGTTGAACTGCAAATAAAGAAATAAAGGGTAAAAAACCATATACAATTGTTTGGAAAAATATGTATAGATCTACTACTGTTTGCAATATATTTAGCAATTTACCACATTTTTGAAACTTGAGTTTGTGAAACTCGAATTCCAGAAACTCGATTTTTTTGAAAAAATAGCCTTTAAATTTGCCGTGCTATTTTTTTTATGGAACTTGAGTTCAATAAAAATTTTTCAAAATTTTTCCGCGGAATTAGAATACCATAGAAAACTCAAGTTCCCCAATTAGTGGTAGATCCCTATATATTTCAGAAACAATGATAGACTATAAAATATTTTCAAAACAGTGATATTAGGCAATTTTAACCTTAAAAAATTAAGATATTGGTGTGGCCAAAGGGCATATGATGATAAAGTAAGTCACTTGGAGAAGGAGAATGACCAGCTCTGGAAAGGCTTATAAGAGCATTAGCATTGGAAAATTTCAATGTTACTCTATTTTACAATTCTAAAAAGCCACTTTATCATTATACCATACCATTTTACAATACCTCCATATCCCAAACTTCTACTTCCCTCTTTTACTCATTAAAATAATATATCTACATAATAAAATAATATATCTCAAAATTATATCTTTTCTCTCCTATCTATCTCCTCTCTTTACATAATAAAATATTATTATTTTTTTACAATACTTGCTACAGTGCAATTCTAACATAGAATTGCACTGTAGTAGTATTGCAAAAAAATTTGCAATACTGCTGTTTAGCATTCCCCAATGCAGATGGTTTTGGAGCTTAAAATTCTAAATTTCCCTTAGATTTGGCATTAGCATTCCCCAATGCTAATGCTCTAAGTGTAATGTATGAGAATTGCATACTTTTGCTATGGGGTGTGTGAAGGGTTTCATACGGGTCTTTGATGACCGTGGCCTCATTGATGGTGCAATTATTGTGGAGTATGTGTCGGTCTATCTATTTAAGTAAAAAAAACACGTGTCTGGATTTATTAATGGTATTGATAATTTGTGCAATGGATGATCATAACAATTTGCCTGTCTATCTTTATCTATTGTAGAGATTAATTTTGCGTCTATATGGTCCATTAATTGGGAGGATGATATTTTGGTTCCGATCAATACTATTTAAAGAAAATATGATTTACTAGAATTCTAATGGAGCGTGTTTTTTTATTTATTTATTTTTATTTATTATTATTTTTAATATAGATAACATTCATAACATCACCCTCTTTGTCCTTATCAACTTCTTAAAATGAATTACAAGGAAAACTTTATATTACAAACAAATACAAGCAAACACCATTGGGCCTGTTGGCCCAAGTGGTATCTGGTCTCCTTAGTGACCTTCAACTCAGAGGTTCGAGCTCCTGCATAAACAATTACCTAACAAAAAAAAAAATAAATAAAAAAAAATACAAGCAAACACGTTGTGCACCAAATTTTCATGAATTAGAAGACAACAAAGCTAAATAGATAAGCTCTGTAAGCTTTATTGCGTACACTTTGTGCATTGCGTACACTTTGTGCGCGTATGAGGCTTTTTTTTTTTTTTTTTTTTTTGGTAGTTTTTAAATTTCCTATTCATCACTATTTGAAATTTAAGTGTATGTTTAATCATATTATGCATTTGAGATGGAAAAAAAAAAAAAAAAAAAACACAAATTAAACGTAGAGAGAATAGGGAGCAAGGGAAATCGAAAATTAAAAAGAAAAAGGTAAGTCTTGATAAAGCGCAAAAAAGAAAAAAGAAAAAAGAAAATGTGAGTGATTGAAGGAATATTAGAGAGTTGGAGCAATTCAATTTTTTGAATATATATATATATATATATATATATATTTTTTTTTTAGAATACTAAGTATTTTTAACACACACACACAGGGAGAGGAGAGAAGGTCTTAAAAAAACTTACAGTGGTGTATATCTAAAAGAGCCTTAATTTTTTGAATATTGAGTTTGAAAACCAATGGGGGGGGTTGTTTTATTTTGTAGGCTATATTTTAGGTGGGAGCTAAAATTTAGGAGTTTTTAAATTAGCAATTTTACATATATAACCCTATTATTTAAGCTTTATAAACTGGTAATTTGAGGGCATTTTGGGCATCAAAATTGAGGATTCCAAACAGGGGGAGCCCTTAAATAGTAATGAATATTGAGTTTGAAAACCAATGGGGGAGTTGTCCTATTTTGTAGGCTATGTTTTAGGTGGGAGCTAAAATTTAGGAGTTTTTAAATTAGCAATTTAACATATATAACCTTATTATTTAAGTTTTATGAACCAGTAAATTTGAGGATATTTTGGGCATAAAAATTGAAATTTCCAAACAGGGGAAGCCCTTAAATAGTAATATAGATAATAAAAGTTGGGTTAGAAGCTATTGCAGCACCAAATTGATTCAATTTTTTTAGTTTATTAGTGTGCCAGCAAATATAGTTGGATTTCATTCTTATATTGAAAAATAGTTGATTTGTGTGTGTGTGGATAATTTGATAGTTATAATGGAGGTGTAGCTCTTGCCATCTAATGAGCTTCTTAAATGTTAGATCCAAATCCAATGGAATTCAAATTTTGGAATTACATTCGATAAGACCACCTTACAAAAGCTCTACATTCACTATTATATATGTGTATATATACACACATTATTAACTTATTAATTTTTGCTATGAACTTTTTATTAATACTTTTTTAATACGCCATTCTTGTCAAATTTTAATATTTGAGATAAAAAGATAAAAATATTTTTTTTTTTAGATTAATTGTTTTTAATTATTGAATTGAGATTTACACTTAACTTAACTTTCAATTGTTTTAAGGATTCTTTCTAAATATTCAATTTGGATTTTTTCATATATATATATATATAGAGAGAGAGAGAGAGAGAGAGAGAGAGAGATTAATTTACTTTAAATTACGTAATAATCATTCATTTAATTATAATTTCTAATAAAATTATATATATTTTTTATAAGTTTAGGAGAGGGTTTGGCTCCAAAAAAGTTTGGAACCTTGGGCTTTAACCACCAATAAGAAGATGACGTGTGCCTTGTCATGTGCATTGCATATGACTCACTTGATTGGTAGATGCACATGACAAGTACAAATGTCATTTTCCTCTTGGTAGTTGGAGCCCAAGGCTCCAAACATATTTATAGCCAAACTCTATCCATAAGTTGAGGGGAATTATATTTTACCTCCCTAAACTATACCTTAGAGTACACTTTGTACCATAAATTTTTCGAATGCACATTTTGCACCATAAACTATGACCCTTGTTATAATTTGCACCTTGATGTTAAGTTTGTTGTTAATTTGGATGGAAAAGTATGACATCATGTGAAATGAGCCAATTGCCTTTCTTCTCAATCCATTAAAAACAAAGAACAAATTATACTTTACCACCCTAAACTATACTTTTGATTACACTTTGCACCATTAACTTTATATTTCCATCCAAGTTAATGGCAAACTTAACGTCAGGGTGCAAAGTGTAACAAGAGTCATAGTTTAGGGTGTAAAGTGTAATCTAGGGTATAGTTTAGGATGATAAAGTGTAATTTCTCCCATAAGTTTATGAGAAGTACTATGTTACAACATTTTCACATCACTTCCACAATAAATCATAGGTAGTAAGTTGTTATTTATTCAAATTTGAACCAACTACTTAAATTACTTTGTTGTTCATAGTAACAACCAATAGCAATCTACCACTTAAGATTTGTTGTGAAAGTGTTGTGAATATAGTATTTTTCTACATTAATACCCAAAATCATGTAACACATGAGGCTTAAAATAGTATATATTAAACTAGCCTCACACACGTGCTTTGCAAGTGCGATGAGATTTTTTTTGGGTCTAGTGTCATAATTTTCATTTAAAAAAAAAAAAATTTGGATAAGTTTTTTTTTTGAAGACATGGGTTAGTAGGAGAGTATCCTATTTTGTAGGCATTTTAAATAGAGTTGAATATATATTTTTACCGGGTTGTCCTCAAGTTTTGTCACTGTTAAAGGTAATGTTTAGTAGTATTTTTAAACCACATAAAAGTTCAATCCAAAGAGGGGAATCCTCTTATTTATATTACTATTTAAGGAGTTTCCCCTGCTTGGGATCCTCAATTTAGATGCCTAAAATACTCTCAAATTCATCCGTTTCTAAGGCTCAAATCATAGGGTTAGACATGTAAAATTAGTAATTTAAATATTCCTAATTTTTAGCTAAATTAAAAACAAAAACAGTTTTTTCTCTCACCTCCACATTTCTCTCTTACGTTAGTTGTCAAGTACTAATAAAACTTCTCCTTTTTGAAAAAATATATAAAAAAAAAAAACTACTTTTTTTTCCCCAAAAACTTACCATTTTTTTATTATCATCACTAAACTGTTTTTTTTTTTTTTTCCACCTCCACATTTCTCTCACACATTATCAATACTACTATTTAAGTAGCTTCCCTTGTTTGGGATCCTCAATTTAGATGCCCAAAATACTCTCAAATTCATTCATTTCTAAGGCTTAAATCATAAGGTTAGACATGTAAAATTAGTAATTTAAAGACTCTTAATTTTTAGGTAAATTAAAAAAAAAAAACAGTTTTTTTCTCTCACTCTCTCACGTTAGTTGTCAAGTACTAATACAATTTTTTTTTTTGAAAAAATATAAAAAAATAAAACTGCTTTTTTTTTTCCCCACAAACGTACTATTTTTTTATTATCACTAAACTATTTTTTTCCCACCTCCACATTTCCCTCACACATTAGTAGTCAAGTACTAATACAACTTTTTCTTAAAATAAAAAATAAAATAAAACTGCCATGAGTAAAACGTGTAGACCCAAAAAATAAAAAATAAAAAACCTCATTGCTTGCGTGAAGCACGTGTGATGAGGTTAGTAAATAGTATAGATGATGACTTGTAAATTTATGAAACCTCAAAATCTTATGTGATGAAATATTATGAGTTTAAAAAAAAAAAAAAAATTAAAATCATAATTGATGATGCTTGAAAATTAGTAGGCTGAATGCTCCGGGCTTCAATGGCTAGATGACTTGAAAATAAAGGAAAAGACTATCGAAGGTGACCAGGGTGAGTTGGCCAAGGACCCTCCGACAGTTAAGTCATTTTTCTCTCTAAACCTAAAGTGTGGTGAGTGAGTGAATAGTAGATCATACCCTAGTTGGATGAGGCTTGGTCCCTTTTATAGAGTGTTTGAAGTGGGTCTACTTGTTAGGTTCCACTAACATTGTGGGAGATGTGTGGACTTGGTAGGGAGAGTGAAGCAAATTTGGGAGAATTCACCCCACGTTCCGAGTTGAGGGTTAGTGGTCTAATTATTTGAGATTGTAGAAAATGTTCAGAAATTTACTAAGTATTTATTGGTCGTCCATACCTTCTCATGGTATGGACGTCCATGTTCTTTTTGAACGACCAGATCCTTTTTGGACGACTAGTGACATGCTTGGACATCCTTATTTTATGTTTGTGGTGCATATTCCTTTTTTTTTTTTTTTTTTTTGAAGACTATTTTGGACTTTATTGGTCTTGGACGACCATTATGGACGAAGATTACTTGTTGATCATCATCAGTTTCCCCTTTGTCCATAGGTCATCCATGATCTCGTCATACTTGCCTTGTGTTGCTTATTTATTTATTTTTTTTACGTGGCACTTTTTGATTCATTGTTGAGTCATACACATGGTGTCCAATGACTTGATGAAATCAACTGGTGTAGGTGTTGCCACATGGCTTGATCATAGCAGCCAAGAGGTCGCATCGCTTTGTTCTTCGGGAAAGTGGCCATGTGGCGTCTTTTGATTGGTCCGTGTTGCTTCAATGACCCACCTAGTCACCTATAAATAGCTCAATACCTCTCTTAGCCTCTCACTTTTATGAATTTTCCTCTTTGACATTCTTGTCTCGGTTTATCCTTTGCACCTTATCTAGAAGTTTTCTTTCGTCCTTAGTCTTCTTCGTCTAGCATCAGGTATTATTTCGTTCTTTGTCTAAGGTTTTCTTCTTTAGAGCTTTCTTATAAATGGTTGAGATTGTAGTTTCTTCATCTAGTGATAGGGATGGTAGGGAAATAGACGAGTATCATGACGACAATAATAGTAGTGGGGGTTGTAGTAGCAATAGTAAGAGTGGTTCCACAGACGAGGTATACTCGTCTGGAACCCTTGGGATTCCTTTAGAGGTTTTCCAAGAGCAAATGAGGAAAAAGGTAGCATTTGGATCATCTGCTGGCTTGTCTACTACTTCTCCACTGTCCATTGCCTCTCCTCCTCGTCAAACAACAGATGTTTTAGTGTGTTGTGCCATGAATATTCCATTAAAGATAGAATAAGAGGCTTCTTAAACTTAGAGATAAGTACCAAATTCCTAATGAAGTTCACACTCATCTTCCCGCTTTGGACAAGTGGTGCTGTACTCCAAATTCTTCTAGAGTTGGCATATATGAAGCTTATCTCTTAGGGGGTCTTAGATTACCCTTAAATGCCTTTGCTAGAGAACTCCTCCATGGGTTAGGTATTGGACCAAACCAACTTAACCCTAATGGATGGAGGATTATTGTAGCAATGCAAGTGTTGTGAAGGGAGGTTTTTAAGGGGAACTGTCCTCTTATTGTGGACGAGTTCCTATATTGTTATAAACCCTCTGAAATAAACCAATCCCTAGATTTTTATTAGTTTTCTACTAGGGGTTCTAACTGTAGGATGATTAGGGCTCTTCCTTCATTTGATAGGTTGTGGAAGAGAGAATTTTTCTTTATTTTTAGGTTCTGGGTTGGTAACCCCGTTAACGTAGGTAGGGATACATTCCCTCCTTATGTTGCTGCCATGGGTCGTTTACGCTCTGAAGGTATGTTGCTTACTCTAGCTCGTCCTAGTTATTTTATCATCTTCATTTAACTTTCTTTTCTTCTTTCAACTGTAGCTCATCCTTCCTTAAGTGACTTTCATTTGTACCGAGACCAGAGAGCTCACTCCTTTGTTGATAGGGATTTTCATTCCTTGGTAACACTCTATCGTCTAGCAGTTTAGGGGCTTGGACAGTTCCAACTGAAGCAGCTTTGGCTCACGAACTTACAACTCATTGACGTGAGTTTTATTTTTTTATATGTGGTTTCGTTAAGCTTTGACGATCTCTTTCGAGAATGACAACTATGAAGGAGAAAAAGGAGAAAGCACTTATTAGTGGCGATGAGTTTTTCCAGATGGAAGATGTTCCCTCTCTTCAGACTCGTCCAACCATCTCAAAGACGCTGAAGCTTGTGCCTCCCATCTCTAAGGAGAAGAGGAAGGCCATGTTCAAGATGATTGACACTAGGAAACTTCCTAGTCGTCGAGGCCACAAAAGGCCTAAGGTGAACACGTCCATCCCTGTTAAGACTCCAGTTGTCAAGCTTGGTCCTTCTGCTTTTCCTGTTGTGAAGACTCCTCTTAAGGCTCTAACTTTTGAAGCTCCTTCTTCTTGTCTTGATCTAGAATCATCTACAGTTCCTCTCGTCGAAGATCCTACTACTGCCTCTCACACCATTCTAAGGAGTGAGAGCTTAGCTTGGAACAGGTTTAAGACGGTGGTGAAGGAAGATGGGGTCATGGCTTGCTATGACATGTCTGTCAAGGATTTTGAGCGTTCCACTGTCCATGATCTATATAAGGTATTTTTCTTCGTCTATAACAACTTGCTAATTTTATTTCCAAGTCGTATTTTAACATTTTTTTTTGCAGATCATGTCTAAGTTTATGACAGTGTCTAGACAAGCCACAGAGTTAGACAAAGAGAAGATTAGGCTGGACACTAAGGTTCTTGCCATGGAGAGGGAGTTAAGCAAGTGAGCTGGGGAGAGGTTGAAGTTGGAGGACAAGGTAAAGCATCTAGAGTTCGAGGTGAAGGAGTTAAAGAATTTAGCTGAGGAACTTAGAACTAATATGGTCGACAAGAAGTCTCGTCTGGGTGACCTTCAAAAGAAGAGTGACAAGCTTTCCTTATCTATGAAGAAGGTCAAGGATGAGGCAATCAAAGAGTTCAAAGCTTCTAATGCGTATACAAAATTCTTGGATGAGAATTATGTTGCTGGATTTGAGGACTTCCATCAAGATGCATGTGAAAATTTTCCTGGAGTAGATTTTTACTCCATAAGGTTTCATATTGCTGTTGAGAGTTCTTTACCACCAGGCACTTCTTAGGACGTTGATATAGATGATGATGCTACTACCTCTGATAAGCCCAAGGATGATGCCTCTGTTAGGATTCGTGCCCTTAAATCCTATTGTAAGATGCTATGTATGATATTAAGTGTGACATTGTGTTTGACATTATGTATGACTTAATATTGTGTTTAATAAATTTATTTTATTATTATCTGAAATAATGGTAACATGAATATTCGGACATTATCATATAGTCCATGAGATGCATTGTATGTGATTTATGTGAAGAGTCACAGAAGATATAAATCACAAGTTCTTTGTAAACTCAGAATTATAGTTCGTAGTCGGTGATGAAATTGGGCATTTCATCTGCGAAGACTATAACATATCAACTACGATGATTTGTCTTGATCATGGAAGTGGTGACTTCTAGTTGATGTGTTAATATGTTTTAAGAGTTAAGACATATTGAACTGGACCGCCATGAGATTTATTATTTGCCTAAGGACTGTCAAATGAATAATAAATCTCATGACTTGTATTTGCATGAACTCTTAATCCTGAGAGAATAATGGACCTGATCATAAGATGTAGGTTGCTTTGATATATCAGGAGTGAGATCTATATTAATGGTCAAAACCTCAGTATGTTGGGCAGCCACATTAAGTGTTGATGGAACATGTATTCTCAAGATGGAATTCATAGTCTCTTAATGGAGATATAAAATATTCCCTTGAGATAAGTTTAATGAGTTTGTTATTCAGAGAGTTAGGCCTAACCACTTTAGTATGACTAAAGTTTATATTTATGGAATTGGATTTCATAAATATATAATGAATAACATTAAGGATTAAACCGGGTACTCAAGGATCAAGATGTAGTAATTTACAAAGTGGCAGTCTATATTAATAACTTTGTATTACTACGAATATTTTATGAAGGGGTTGCATGTATAATAAAGTCTTGGGATATAATATATAGATAAGACCTAGAGTGCAACTATATTTATATAGTGGTATTAAATATAGTTAATGGTAACTTTGGACTTGTCAAGAGTTGACAGAAAAGCCCAAGGCCCATTGGAGCTAGTGTCTTATTGGTCCCTTTTGGTCCCACTCCAAGCCACACACTTAAGCCCAATTGGTAAGGCCCAAAAGGCTAGCCCAATTAGATATATTGGTTAGAAACAAAGGGAAAAACGTACAGAAGTTTTTTGGTAAGAAAAACATCATAGAATTGGTGTGGAAGTGAGTTTTTTGGTACTCACACATCATCCCTTTGTTACCAATTTGAGAGACCACACATCTTGGGCGATTAGTGGAATTGGAGTGAAGATTAAGAGTATTCCCAAGTGCTTCAATCTTTGGTTTTGAAACTCATCGCTTCAAGGTACGATCTCTTGTTCTCATAATTCTGAAATTTACTTTACACATGTTATCAATATTGAATGAAGTAGATCCGTTCAAAACTTACTTTTCCGCTGCGCACTCATTTAATTCCATCAAATGGTATCAGAGCGGTCTTCAATTTCGTATTGTTTAACATGTTTGTGAGTTTTAGAATTGGAGAAGATAGTTTCATATTGTTAGAAGATTAAGTTTTTAATTTTCTGCATGTTGTTGAAACTATGATTTGATGAAAACTGAAATTGGTGTTATGATGTTGTTTAATTTTAAATTTAAGTATGTTAAATTCAATCTTAAGGCTATAACATCAATAGAATTCAGTTTTGACATTGATCTCTGTCTATCATGTTCGTTTTCAAGATGTTTGTTCATGAAAATCCGTAGAAAACTGCCTTAGAAAATTTCTGGGAATTTGAGTTTCGCGATTTTCGATCGATCGAAAATCACTTTCGATCGATTGAAAGAGACAGTGATTAGATGCTTTAGAACGATAGTTTTTCGATTGCTAGTCGATTGATCGAATCTGTTTTTCGATCGATCGAAAGGCAATCGAGTATCAATCGAAAGTGTCAGATGATCAAGTTCGAATTTCTTAATTTTTTCGATTGATCGAGGGGCACTTTCGATCGATCGAAAGAAAGAAAAACAGAAATTTTTTCTAAGTGTTTTCACATGATAAAAGAGTAAGACTATGTGTAATTAGATTATGCATGTTTTAAAACTAAAAACCTTTCTTTTAAAACATCTAGTGGGAGAGAGATACAAGGGTTGGATCTCACGGCCTCCATTGTCAATTCATAGTAGTATGAAATAAATACTTTGTCTTTGCCTTGTGCTTAGCATTCCATGCGGAGAGTATTTATTTTATGGTCCTACAAGATTGAATTTCTTGGTTTATAGTGGTTTGATCAAACACCTTGTCTTTGCCTTGAGCTTAGCATTCCATGCGGAGGGTGTTTTGTATCATGGTACTACAAAATAAGCTTGTTAAGGGGATGAAATGTGGCTACACATGATTCTAGACAGTGGTATACACTAGACTAAATATTATAGTATCCTCTATGCTGAGTTCTTACTATCATTATTTAGAGGCCAAATAAATATAACGGCATATTATTAGTGTTTGATAAGAGTTATCATGATAGCACTAATGATGAGAATAGTTCTCAATCAATCATAGTATTTTATATTCACTCTATGCTGAGGGATATTGAATATGGGATTGGGTTGTCGTTGCATATATTATATTATGGTTTTATTAAGGTTCCATACTATATGTTTATATGCTAAAAAGATAATGTCCAGTTTATTGATTATATTCATGTTTATTGTTTTCAGATTTAGAACATGGCATCTTTTAGCCCACTTGTAGCTATTCTTAATCAAAACAAACTGACTGGATCCAACTATGTTGACTGGAAAAGAAACTTGGACATAGTTCTCACTGCTGAAGAACATAAGTATGTTCTTACTAAACCATGTCCTAACTTTCCTTCATTAGATGCTCCTCTTGAGGAAAAACAACGATATGATCGTTGGCAGAAATCTAATGGAATGGCCAAGTGCTACATCCTAGCATCTATCTCAAATGTTCTACAGCATCAAATGCAGGATGTAGAACTAGCTTCAGACATCATGCTAAGTCTGAAGGAGATGTTTGGTGAGCAAGGCCGTTCTGCTAGGCAAGAGACCATGAGGCAAATTTATAATACTAGAATGGCTGAGGGAAGTTCAGTGAGAGAGCATTGTCTTACAATGATCTCTAATCTGAACACATTGGAAGTTTTAGGTGCCGATATAGATGGAGAATCCCAAGTGGATATGATACTCCAGTCGCTACCAGAATCATTCAAGGAATTCAAACTGAATTATAATATGAACAAAAAGATTTATACCTTGTCTGAATTAATGAATGAATTGGTAGCGGCAGAAGGCATTCTTGGTACTTCCAATGTTGAAGCCAATGTTGGTGAAGCTTCTACTTCTCAACCTAAGTCGAAAGGCAAGGGTAAGAAGAAGAAGAAGAAGGACTTCACCAAACAAGAGGGTAAACAAATTGCCTTAGGGGTTGCTGATAAAGGAAAGAAGATCAAAGGAAAGTGTTTCCATTGTGGTGAGAAAGGACATTGGAAGAGGAATTGTCCAGTTTTCAAGGCTGCCAAGAATAAAGGTATGAATGATACATTCCTTCTTGAAATATGTTTGGTACAGAATCCCACGGATTCCTGGTGTGTGGATTCAGGTTGTACTAATCATATCTGCAATTCATTGCAGGGGTTTCAGGAGACCAGAAAGCTTAAAGAAGGGGAGTTGTTTCTTACTTTGGCTGATGGGAGCAGGATTCCAGTTGTAGCTGTTGGTGTTTATAATTTGTGTTTTCAATCTAGAGTTTTAATATTAGAAGACTGTTTGTATGTACCTAATGTACGTAGGAATTTAATTTCTGCTACTTACTTAGGTAAACAAGGATATTGTGTTATCCTAAAAGACAATGTTGTAATAAAGAAGGATAAAGTGTTTATCTGTTATGGCAATATTGTGGATGGTCTTTATATTTTAACTCCTGATAAGCATGAATTGTATAATTCTGAATTAGATGCTAACTCTCATGTAAAATCATTAAAGAGAAAGTTTCCTTCTACTAATGATGCATATCTTTGGCACTTGCGTTTAGGTCATATTAATTCAAATAGAATTCAAAGACTGATCAAAGATGGACTCTTAGGGCCCATGGACTTTGATGAATTTCCAGTTTGTGAATCTTGTTTGGAAGGTAAAATGACCAAACGACCTTTTACTGCAAAAGGTAGAAGAGCCCAAGATTTGCTAGAGTTAGTGCATTCTGATGTTTGTGGTCCTATGTCAATCCAGGCAAGAGGTGGCTATGAGTACTTCATCATTTTCACTGATGATTACTCAAGATATGGTTATGTGTACCTAATGAAACGGAAGTCCGAAGTCTTTGAAAAGTTCAAAGAGTTTAGGGCTGAAGTTGAGAATCAATTAGGTAAACACATAAAAGCCATTCGATCTGATCGAGGTGGTGAATACCTCTTTGGGGATTTCAAGGATTACTTAACTAAGAATGGGATTGTATCCCAATTGACTGCACCTGGAACTCCACAACAGAATGGTGTAGCAGAAAGAAGGAATAGGACTCTTTTAGAAATGGTTAGGTCCATGATGAGTTATTCAACTCTACCTATTTCTTTTTGGGGATATGCCTTAAACACAGCGATGTATCTTCTGAATTTAGTACCTTCGAAGTCTGTTTCTAAAACACCTGTGGAATTGTGGAATGGGCGTAAGCCTAGTATGAGACATCTCCATATTTGTGGTTGTCCAGCACATGTGTTAAAAGGAAAGTCTGACAAGTTACAGTCTAAAACAGAAGTGGTTTTCTTTGTTGGGTATCCAAAAGGAACTGTTGGAGGTTTATTCTATAGTCATAAAGATAATAAAGTGTTTGTTAGCACAAATGCCAAATTCTTGGAAAATGACTATATGAATGATTATACTCCTAAAAGTAGAGTTGTGTTGGCTGAAATGAATGAATCTGTAAATGAACAACCTATAGATGAAACTAGGGATGATGTGGTTGTATTAGATACACCACAAGATACTACTAATGAGATGTCTAGTACACAGGTGCCTCGTCGTAGTGGGAGAATTGTTCGGCCTCCTATAAGATTCATAGGTTTAGGAGAAACCTATGAAGCTATCTCAGAAGAGGTTGAATCGGATCCCTACACATATGATGAAGCGATGAATGATATAGATGCACATCATTGGGTCCAAGCTATGAAATCTGAATTAGATTCCATGTATTCCAATCAAGTTTGGAATCTTGTAGAGGCGCCTAACGGCATTAAACCTGTTGGTTGCAAATGGGTTTACAAGAGAAAGAGAGGGATAGATGGAAAGGTTGAAACCTTTAAAGCAAGGCTAGTGGCGAAAGGGTATACTCAAAAGGAAGGAATTGATTATGATGAAACCTTTTCTCCAGTAGCAATGCTTAAATCTATCAGAATTCTCTTATCCATTGCTGCTCATTTTGATTATGAGATTTGGCAAATGGATGTCAAGACTGCATTTCTTAATGGCAATCTTGAAGAGGAAATCTATATGATACAACCGGAAGGTTTCATAGCAAAGAACCAAGAGCATTTGGTATGCAAGTTGCAAAGGTCCATTTATGGACTTAAGCAAGCATCTAGGTCATGGAACATCAGATTTGATCAAGCAATCAAGACATTTGGTTTTGAACAAAATCTTGATGAACCATGTGTGTACAAAAGACATCAAGATAAAGTAGTAATGTTCCTAGTACTTTATGTTGATGATATTCTACTCATTGGAAATGATGTAGGGGTAATGTCATCTGTAAAAGTTTGGTTGTCAAGTCAATTTGATATGAAGGACTTGGGTGAGGCTAACTTTATTCTAGGGATCAAGCTTTGGCGAGATCGCAAGAATAAGATGTTAGGCTTATCACAAGCTGGATATATAGATAAGGTTCTAGAACGGTTTAGCATGCAAAACTCCAAGAAAGGATTACTTCCTTTCAGACATGGAGTTCCTCTGTCTGATGACCAAAGGCCTAAGACTCAAGAGGAAATAGATATAATGAGACAAGTTCCTTATGCTTCTGCAGTAGGAAGTCTCATGTATGCCATGCTTTGTACTAGACCAGATATCTGCTATTCAGTGGGCATGGTCAGTAGATATCAATCAAATCCAGGACCAAAACATTGGCAAGCTGTAAAGCATATTCTCAAGTATCTACGGAGAACGAGAGATTATATGCTTGTTTACCGTTGTGAGGATTTGATTCCCATTGGCTATACAGATTCAGATTTTCAATCGGATCTAGATTTCAGAAAATCCACTTCAGGATGTGTTTTCACCTTGGGAGGTGGAGCCATTAGTTGGCGGAGTATTAAGCAATCATGTATTGCAGACTCCACCATGGAAGCAGAATATGTTGCTGCTTGTGAAGCAGCAAAGGAAGCTGTATGGCTCAAGAAATTCCTCTCTGACCTTGGTGTAATAAGAATGGAGCAAGTTCCAATCACATTGTTTTGTGATAACAGTGGAGCAGTTGCACAATCTAAAGATCCAAGGAATCACAAGAAAGGAAAGCACATTGAGAGGAAGTACCATATCATTCGAGATATTGTTGCTCGTGGAGATGTGGTGGTAGCAAAGATTGAAAGTGCAAACAATCTAGCAGATCCATTTACCAAAGCCTTGCCTCAAAGGACTTTCGAGTCACATTTGGAGGGAATGGGAGTTAGATTAGTGCACAATAGTCTTTAGGGCAAGTGGGAGATTGTTAGGATTCGTGCCCTTAAATCCTATTGTAAGATGCTATGTATGATATTAAGTGTGACATTGTGTTTGACATTATGTATGACTTAATATTGTGTTTAATAAATTTGTTTTATTATTATCTGAAATAATGGTAACATGAATATTCGGACATTATCATATAGTCCATGAGATGCATTGTATGTGATTTATGTGAAGAGTCACAGAAGATATAAATCACAAGTTCTTTGTAAACTCAGAATTATAGTTCGTAGTCGGTGATGAAATTGGGCATTTCATCTGCGAAGACTATAACATATCAACTACGATGATTTGTCTTGATCATGGAAGTGGTGACTTCTAGTTGATGTGTTAATATGTTTTAAGAGTTAAGACATATTGAACTGGACCGCCATGAGATTTATTATTTGCCTAAGGACTGTCAAATGAATAATAAATCTCATGACTTGTATTTGCATGAACTCTTAATCCTGAGAGAATAATGGACCTGATCATAAGATGTAGGTTGCTTTGATATATCAGGAGTGAGATCTATATTAATGGTCAAAACCTCAGTATGTTGGGCAGCCACATTAAGTGTTGATGGAACATGTATTCTCAAGATGGAATTCATAGTCTCTTAATGGAGATATAAAATATTCCCTTGAGATAAGTTTAATGAGTTTGTTATTCAGAGAGTTAGGCCTAACCACTTTAGTATGACTAAAGTTTATATTTATGGAATTGGATTTCATAAATATATAATGAATAACATTAAGGATTAAACCGGGTACTCAAGGATCAAGATGTAGTAATTTACAAAGTGGCAGTCTATATTAATAACTTTGTATTACTACGAATATTTTTTTTGAAGGGGTTGCATGTATAATAAAGTCTTGGGATATAATATATAGATAAGACCTAGAGTGCAACTATATTTATATAGTGGTATTAAATATAGTTAATGGTAACTTTGGACTTGTCAAGAGTTGACAGAAAAGCCCAAGGCCCATTGGAGCTAGTGTCTTATTGGTCCCTTTTGGTCCCACTCCAAGCCACACACTTAAGCCCAATTGGTAAGGCCCAAAAGGCTAGCCCAATTAGATATATTGGTTAGAAACAAAGGGAAAAACGTACAGAAGTTTTTTGGTAAGAAAAACATCATAGAATTGGTGTGGAAGTGAGTTTTTTGGTACTCACACATCATCCCTTTGTTACCAATTTGAGAGACCACACATCTTGGGCGATTAGTGGAATTGGAGTGAAGATTAAGAGTATTCCCAAGTGCTTCAATCTTTGGTTTTGAAACTCATCGCTTCAAGGTACGATCTCTTGTTCTCATAATTCTGAAATTTACTTTACACATGTTATCAATATTGAATGAAGTAGATCCGTTCAAAACTTACTTTTCCGCTGCGCACTCATTTAATTCCATCAGCCTCCACCTGTTTATCCAAGTAGTCTTTTTTTTTAATCATTTTTGCAAACAATTTATTTGAATGTGGTTTGTTGTTTTGGACTATTTTTTAGTTTCTTCAAGTAAATTTACTTCGTCCATAGTTAAGGATGTAAGTTTTATACAATTGCCTTTTTGGCTTAACATTAAAGGGTTTTTGGACGTTGGTCGTCCACCCTTGTCATGGACAAGTTAATTTATATATATATATATATATATATGTGCTTGTCCATAGTTGGATGCTTATTTCCATTCCTTTGTTGTTCTTATGTGTTTGTCCTTGATTCAGATTTTTCCTTTTCCTATTCATACATATTTGTCCATGGTTTGGACATTGTACATTTAGGGATTTTGGACATTGGTTGTCCATAATTATTGTTTATTTTATTGCATGCTTTTACTCATCTTTTACTCTATTAACTCTCAGCGAGTATATGTGGGAGGTGTTTATTCCTTCCCTCTATTACCTTAAGATTTTGCTCCACGATGTGGTATTTGGCCTTTACCTTGTCTAAAGGTGTTTGTGACGATACATCTCTGCATCCAGAGATTTTACTCGTCCATGACTTTTAGCCTTTCTTGTGGACTTCAATTTTGTAAAGGATTAAAAACAGTTAAGTAGAAAATCCAAACTGCTTTATATATAAGCTAAGAACTTTGTAAATAATATAATAACATCCACAAACATTACACATGCTAGTAGCTAGTGCTTTTTAGGGAATTCAAATACTAGAAAACATAAAATGCTGTTAGAAAATATAAGTGCTAAAAGATAACATAGATAGACTACTAGTAGTAACTAGCAGTCTGTAGGGGTTAAGGTCATCCATGCTGAGCCTCTTGACAGGTCTTCATTGATAGTAGTTCCTTAGGTGCTCCATGTTCCATGGATGCTCTAGCCTTCGTCCATCTAGGGCTTCTAGGTAGTTCGATCCTCATATTTTGTAGTTGATGACTCTGTATGGTCCTTCCCAATTGGGTCCCAATTTCCATTAGTAGGGTCCCTAGTGGCCAAGGATACCCATTTTAGGACGAGGTCTCTAATGTTGAACTGCCTAGGATTGGTCATCAGATTCTTATAGCATGCTATCCTCTGTTCTGCATCCATCCTCACCTCGTTTATGAGATCAAGGTTTAGATGGAGCTGCTTCTCATTCTCTTCGTCCTGATAGTGGGCTACTCTAAAGGTGGTCAGTCCAACCTCTGCGGGTATCACTGCATCATTCTCATATGCTAACTTGAAGGGAGTTTCTCCAATAGGAGTCCTCATTGTCGTCATGTATGCTCAAAGGACGCTAGGTAGCTTGTCGGGCCATATCCCTTTTGCCCCTTCAAGCTAAATCTTGATTATCTTAAGCAAAGATTGGTTTGCAACTTCTTCCTACCACTTTGGCTGTAGTTGGGAGGGTGAGGAGTAGTGATTCCTAATTCCAAGCTACTCACAAAATTCTCTAAAGGGCGTGTTATCGAACTGTCATCCATTGTTTGAAACAAGCACCCTAGGAATCTTAATACATTAAATGATGTTTTTCCACACAAAGTTTCTGACATTTTGCTTATTGATCTTTGCCAAGGGTTTTGCTACCACCCATTTAGTGAAATAATCAATTCCCACCACTAGGAACTCCATTTGCCTATTTCCTGTTGGAAAGGAACTAAGAATGTCAAGCCCCCATTGAGCAAAGGGCCAAGGGGCTATCATCGGCGTAAGATACTCTGATGGTCGTCTAGGTATGTTGCTGAAGTGCTGACACTTGTCACATGCTTTGATGTAAGCCTTGTAGTCGGCTTGTATTGTTGGCCAATAGTAACCTTCACGGACTATTTTATGGACGAGGGACCTAGCTCTTGAGTGATTTCCACATGCTCTTTCATGTACATCTCTCATGACATAGTGGGACTTGTCTTGAGTTAAGCATCTCAAGTAGGGTTGAGAAAAAATTCTTTTATACAATACCTCATCCATTAGAACAAACTTTGCTGCTCTAACCCTTAGCTTTCGAGCTTCTTCTTTATCCTTGGGGAGGAGTCCGTTCTTAAGATACGATACGATTGGTGTAGTTCAATTAGCTTCCCCGTCTATCTGTTGCACCTCAGGGACGTCTATACTCAGAATATACTACTTTAGCCAGGCTATTAGCCTCCATGTTTTCTTCCCTTGGGACTTGATAGAACTTTGCCGTTTTGAGGCCTTTGATACAATGCTTGGATTTGCTTAAATATCTTTTCATTCGTTCTTCTTTTTCTATGCATGTTCCATTCACTTGGCTTATGATCAATTGTGAATCTCCTTGGACGACCACGGATTCGGCTCTCAATTCCTTAGCCAAATCCTAGTCCTTAATAAGAGCTTTATACTCAGCTTCATTGATGGTTGTCTAGAACTGTAGATGAATGACATACTTTAGACGATCCCTTTCGGGCAACTAACTCCTCCGGCATGTTGAGTGGATGAACCATCTGAATGGACGATCTATTCTTTTGCCTCAGGTCTTCAATTTGTTGGCCATGAGTTGGAGTGAACTCCGTAATAAAATCCGCAAGTACTTGGGCTTTTATTGCTTCTATTGGTCGATACCTCACGTTGAACTCACTAAGTTCAACTGCCTACTAGATCAGTCATCCAGCTGCTTCTAACTTGGTCATAACCTTCTTGAGTGGGTCGTCTATCAAGATGTTGATGACATGAGCTTAGAAGTAGGGTCTGAGTTTCCTTGCTACTGTTACCAATGAAAAAGTTAACTTCTCCATTGGTGGATATCATCCTTTAGCTCCTTTTAAAGCCTTGCTGGTATAATTGACAGGCCTCTGTGCCTTTCCTTCTTTTCAGACTAAGGTTGAGCTCACTGCATGAGGAGAGATTGCTAAATAGAGGTATAATTCTTCACCTGGCTTGGAAGGGCTCAATAAGGGAGTTGTTGTGAGATACGTCTTAAGGTTTTCAAATGCTTGTTGACATTTGTCTGTCCATTCGAATGCTTTCCTTAACACCTTAAAGAATGTCAAACACTTGTTAGTAGTTTTTGAGACAAACCTGTTGAGAGCTGCTACTTATCTAGTGAGGCTTTGCATTTCTTTGACATTCTTTAGTGACTCCATGCTTAGTATTGCTTGGATCTTGTCTGGGTTTGCTTCAATTCCCTTTATAAGACCATGAAACCAAGGAATTTTTTCGATGAAACTCCGAAGGGACTTGCTCTGGTTCAGCTTTATGTTGTATTGTCTAAGCGTGTCGAAAGTTTCATAGAGGTCGTCTATGTGTAGTGTCTCTTTTGCACTTTTGATTAGCATGTCATCCATATATACTTCAACATTCCGCCCAATTTATGGACAAAACATTTGATTAACTAGTCTCTGATAGGTAGCCTCTACATATATTAAACTAAAAGACATTACTTTGTAGCAAAATAAACCTTGGCTTGTAATAAATGATGTTTTCTCCTAGTCCGCCTCATCCATCTTGATCTGGTTGTAACCTAAGAATGCATCCATGAAGCTTAGCAATTGGAGTCCTGCTGTCGAGTCCACCAGCTGATCAATACATGAAAGAGGATAACTATCTTTGGGGAATACCATCTGTGAAGTCCATGCACATCCTCTATTTTCCATTAACCTTCTTAACCATCACTGCATTTGCTAGCCAATCTGGGTAGTAAACTTCTCAGACGAACTCTGCTATTACTAACTTTTGGACTTCTTCTTTGATGGCGTTGTCCCATTTTAGGGCAAATACTCTCCTCTTCTGACAGACGAGCTTGTAGGATGGGGATACATTTAGACGATGAGTTATCACACTTGGGTTAATCCCAGACATGTCTTCATGGATCGAAGCAAATACATCCTTACTCTTCTTGAGGAATTGGACAAGGTTTTGCTTCGTCTTCTTCTCTATACTCATTCTAATCCTTATGAATTTCTCTGGGTTGGATTCATCCAAAGGAATGTCCTCCAATATGTCAATTGGCTTGGCGACTGTCCTTCTTTCCTTGATATTTATCATTGGCAATTGCTCGTCCATGTTGGAAAAATACATGTTTGTATCGGATACAAAACATACGCAGCGGAAAATTAACGGATCTCCTTTATTCGCAATAGATAACATGTACTATGTAAGTTTTAGAATTTAAGAACAAGAAAGCGTACCTTGGTGTGGTGAAATTCAAAACCAAAGATCAGAAGTTCTTGGGAAGACTTTTAATCTTCACTCCAATTCCACTTAATGCCCAAGATGTGTGGTCTCTTAATCAGTTTCCAAGGAGAGAATAATGAGTGTCCAACACTCACATACGTCATTTCATTCCTTCTATGATCTTAATGAAAAACCACTAGAAAGACTTATATAAATTCTGTATGTTTCTCTCATTTTATACAATTGATTATCTAATTGGGCTAGCCTTTTGGGCCATTCCAATTGGGCTTTAATGTGTGGCTTGGAGTGGGACTAAAATGGACCAATAAGACACTAGCTCCAATGGGCCTTGGGCTTTTCTGTGAACTCTTGACAAGTCCAAAGTTACCATTAACTATATTTAATACCACTTTATAAATATAGTTGCACTCTAGGCCTTATCTATAAATTATATCCCAAGATTTTATTATATATGCAACCCCTTCATTAAAATATTCGTAGTAATACAAAGTCATTAATATTGATTACCACTTTGAAGATTACTACATCTTAATCCTTGAGTACCCGGTTTAATCCTTTATGTTATTCATAATATATTTATGAAATCTAATTCCATAAATATATATTTTAGTAACTCTTTACTAAAATGATTGGGCCCAACACTCTGAATAACCAAACCCATTAAACTTATCTCAAGGGAATATTTTATATCTCTATTAAGAGATTATGAATTTCATCTTGAGAATATATGTTCCATCAATACTAAATGCGGCTGCTCAACATACTAAGGTTTTGACCGTGTCTTATAGATTTCACTCTTGATATATTAAAGTAACCTACACTTCATGATCAAGTCCATTATTTTCTCAGGATTTAGAGTTCATGTAAATAGAAGTCGTGAGATTTATTATTCATTTGATAGTCGTTAGGAGAATAATAAATCTCACAGCGGTCCAGTTCAATATGTTTTAACTCTTAAGACATATCAACATATCAACTAGAAGTCTCGACTTCCATGATCAAGACAAATCATCGTAGTTGATATGTTATAGTCTTTGCAGATGAAACACCCAATTTCATCACGGACTACGAACTAAAATTCTGAGTTTACAAAGAACTTGTGATTTATATCTTTTTGTGACTTTTCACATAAATCACATACTATGCATCTCATGGACTACGATAATATCTCATTAATTCATTTATAGATAGTATCATATAATTAAACAATTTAATTATTTATGACATGCCAATAAATTGGATTTTAGGGCATAAACCCCAACAATCTCCCACTTGCCCTTAAAGACAATTTATATCCGACACTTATCTCTCTTTAGAGTAATTCATAGTCACTCTAAGGAAAGGTTTGGAAACAAGTTTCAGCTAGATTTATTGAATAAATTATCTATTCTACTACTACTTCTCACGTACTCATATCTCTCTAATGAGATAATACTTACGCTTAATGTGTATCTTCATCACCTAGGATGAACACATATCTTGAAGTCCAACTTCATGAATCACAATCAAACTACAAGTCAGTTTTTGTACATCAAGTATCTATCATATCCTCATTTTTGTGGACAAGCATATAATCCCTCATTGTCCTAAGATATATGAGTATATGCTTTACTCCTACTAAATTAAGTGATCTTTGATTTAATTGATATTTGCTTACTATGCCCACCGCAAAATAGACATTTAGCCTAGTATTTTGCATAGCATTTCCTATCGATTTGATATAAGGAACCGTCTTATATGCTCTTCCTTTTATATGTTTAGGACCATAATCCTTTTATAAAGGAACTTCAAACTTAAAAGGAAAGAATCCTTTCTTGAAGTATTACATGCTATACTTGGCTAGAATCTAATCTATTTAAGCAGTTTAAGATAGACCCAACATCCTAATTTCTGAAATTTAACAAAGTTTAATTCTTAGGATGTGACTAGTCTTTTCTGAGTACTTTATATCAAACTGAACTAGACAACAAGACCTCTATTGATGACAATAACTCTACATCATTCTAAATGCTTAGAATGTCATCAACATACATTATAAGATTTATTATTCTATATAACTTTACACACATATGGCCTTTTAATACTTGATCAAAATTAAACAATTTGATTTCGTGATCAAAGATGATATTTTATGATTTAGATGCTTGCTTTAGTCCACAAATGGTATTTAAGCAACTTAAATACTAATCACTATTGGTTCTTTGCTATGTACAAGTTTAGGTACATCATATAGATGTCTTCCTCAAGATTGCTACTCAAAGAAGCTTTCTTGATATCTATTGTTATATTTCATCCAAATGAAATATAATGGATAAGAGACTCTAGATAGAGTCAAACTTGACTATTGGTGATTTTTTTTTTCATAATCGAACCATTTCTTTCTGAATAAATCTTTTTGCCACTAGTCTTGACTTTCAAGGTTTGCACATTCAAATCTATCAATCTCATTTTCTTGTAGACCTATTTGAGAACAATAGGCTTAATGCAATAGGCACCTCTACAAGTTCTAGAATTTAAATAGAATCTAATTCTATTCACATAACCTTGATCCAATAATTTATATTCATATCATATATGCCCTCTACGTAGGACCGAGGATCAAATTCATATCCTTGGGGAATGACTTCAAAAGTTTATCCCAAAAGTATGAATTTACAATCCTCCCACTACGATATTATACCAGTGTACTAGCTATATATATATATATAGTGTTAGGATTAATGCCCTTAAATCCTATTGTATGATGCTATGTATGACATTATGTATGACTTAATGTTGTGATTAATAAAGTTGTTTTATTATTATCTGAAATAATGGTAACAAGAATATTTGAACTTTATCATATAGTCCATGAGATGCATAGAATGTGATTTATGTGATTTAGTCACAGAAGATATAAGTCACAAGTTCTCTGTAAACTCAGAATTTTAGTTCGTAGTCGGTGATGAAATTGGGCATTTCATCTGCGAAGACTATAACATATTAACTAAGATGATTTGTCTTGATCATGGAAGTGGTGACTTCTAGTTGATATGTTGATATGTTTTAAGAGTTAAGACATATTGAACTGGACCGCTGTGAGATTTATTATTCTCCTAACGACTGTCAATTGAATAATAAATCTCACGACTTATATTTGCATGAACTCTTATTCCTGAGAGAATAATGGACCTGATCATGAAATGTAGGTTGCTTTGATATATCAGGAGTGAGATCTAAAGTAACGGTCAAAACTTCAGTATGTTGGGCAACCACATTTAATGTTGATGGAACATATATTTTCAAGATGGAATTCATAGTCTCTTAATGGAGATATAAAATATTCCCTTGAGATAAGTTTAATGAGTTTGGTTATTCAGAGTGTTAGGCCTAACCACTTTAGTAAGAAGTTACTAAAGTATATATTTATGAAATTGGATTTCATAAATATATGATGAATAACTTAAAATGATTAAACTGGGTACTCAAGGATTAAAACGTAGTAATCTTCAAAGTGACAGTCTATATTTATGACTTTGAATTACTACGAATATTTTATGAAGGGTTGCATGTATAATAAAGTTTTGGGATATAATTAATTAATAAGGCCTAGAGTGTAATTATATTTATATAGTGGTATTAAATATAATTAATGGTAACTTTGGACTTGTCAAGAGTTGACAGAAAAGCCCAAGGCCCATTGGAGCTAGTGTCTTATTGGTCCCTTTTGATTCCACTCCAAGCCACACATTAAAGCCCAATTGGAAAGGCCCAATAGGCCGGCCCAATTAGATAATCAGTTATATATAAAGGGAGAGACATACAGAATTTTTATAAAAGAAAAAAGAGAGACACCATTGTAAAGTGGTGTGTATGTGCGAGTGAAACCACTCAATTATTCTCCCTTAGAAATTGATTGAGAGACCACACTTCTCGGGCGTAAAGTGGAATTGGAGTGAAGATTAAAAGTGTTCTCAAGTACTTATAATCTTTTGTTTTGAATTTCACCACACCAAGGTACGCTATCTTGTTCTTAAATTCTGAAATTTACATAATGCAAGTTATCAATCATGAATGAAATAGATCTTTGTTCATTGCTTCCACTGTGTGTTTTGTATGAGATACAAAACCTGATTTTACCAACATATAGAATAATACCTTGTGGTGTATCTAACACAGCCATCTCATTTCTAAATGTATTTTATAGTTGTCTTACAAAAATTATGACATTTTCTTCTAGAACAATTCTTTTAAGATTATTCATATAGTCATTATCAAGAACTTTGTATTTGTACTTTACAAACATCTTGTCTTCTTTATGACTACCAAAATAATCTTATGCAATTCTTTTTGGATACCCATCATAAACACACATTTTTCTACATTTTGATTTCAATTTGTCAGATTTCCTTTCTAGCACAAGTGCTGGACATCTCCAAAAGTGGAAGTCTCATATACTAGGTTTTCACCCAATCCACAAATTGATAAATGTCATAGGAACAAACTTTTGAAATCAACTTTAGAAAATGTATAATAATTATTAAAGCATATCTCCAAAAGAAATAAACAAATGAAAATACTTATCATGTACTTTACTATTTCTAAAAGAGTCTTATTCCTCCTTCATGTATGCACTGACTAAAAGAAGTCATTAATACTATATTCCTTTACAATAAAGGAGTCCTAGATCGTATTATCCTCTAAATAGAATTCATAGATTGGGAATATAACAAAATAATGGTTCTAAAAGCCCATCTTTCACCAAATTTGAATACCATTTAGATTAATAAGATTTAGATATAAGTGCCAAAACATACAATGCCCAAGGATGGAAACTTTCTCTTTAAAAGGTAAAGCATGTAAATCTCCATCTAGAAAACAATCATGGACAAAGCTTAGTTTAACCAAAACAGAAACACTTTCATTTGGTCATAGTTTTGAGTCTAATTTCCTTTTGGCAACTACTAGGGCAACTTGCTTGCCCAACTGTTTGGTATTATAATTCTTCTTCTTACCATTCTTACCTTTCGGTTCAGGCTAAGAATTTGAATTAAATCATATTGATCCTAGCCTTAGCTTTTAGGATGTCTTCCATTGTGTAGAACTCACTCATCAATTCAGATAATATAAAAAGAATTTATCTTCAAAACAATATGAATTGATCAAATGATTCTAACAAGGACTTGTGGATCATATCCAAATGAGATTAACATTTACTCTCTACATCCAAGAATTCCAATTCATTTTAATATTAAAATATTTTCATAAAATGACATAGATTTGGAACTCCTTAAGCTTTTCTTAGCACTCAATATGATTTATATCGAATATCGTCTAATGGCACGATATTTCGTACCAAACATCTCATTTAGACTTAATATAAAGTCTAAGTCTAGTACTAACTCTTGCATCTCATGCTGTAGCACAATTAAGATAGAAGCCAATGAAACATTCTAGCATTTCAATGGAGATTATGATCATATCATAAGCTATCTTCCATAAATGCATCATGTATAGGAAATTATGACAACGCTAAATCAAAACATAAATATGTACTTTAGCTCCTTTAAGCACCGTGTCCAAAATTATTTCTTAGTTAATGTGATTCACTTAAAATAGTAGCTAGAGAACAAAATTTATGACAATTTTATTTTGAGACTATGAACATAATTACAGGGACATTATATTTTGCATCCATAACCATATAGTATGGAACTCGAAAAACATACTATACTAGGTGCTACGACAACCTAATCCCACAATTAATATTCCTCAGCATAGAGTGAATACCAATCACTATGATCAGGCAATAATTATTCTCATTATTAATGCTATCATGGTAACTTTTACCAAATAAAAATAATTTGCGGCTTTTCCTTTAGCCTCTAAGTAATAATAGCAAGAACTCAGCATAGAGGATACTATTAAACTTAGTCTAGTGTACACCATTGTCTAGAATCATGTGTAGCCACATTTCATCCCTTTAACAGGCTTATTTTGTAGTACCATGATAAAAACACCCTTCGCATGGAATGCAAAGCTTGAGGCTAAGACAAGGTGTTTGATTAAACCACTATAAACTAGGAAATTCAATCTTGTAGTACCATGAAATAAACATCCTCTGCATGGAACGCAAGACTCAAGGCGAAGACGAGATGTTTACCCCACACTACTATGAACCGACAATAGAGGCCGTGAGATCCAACCCTTGTATCTCTCTCCCACTAGAAATTTTAAAACAAGTGGATTGTCTTGAAATCATTGTGATCTAATCACAATTTTAACCCTACACATTAAATGTGTTTAATTGTTTAAATTCAATGTGATGTAACTAAGTTACGTCACTATAGCGTAACGAACATTCGCACTATCACAAAGAAGTTTAACCTTGTAATCCGTGAAGTAAATACTCTCCGCATGGAATGCAAGACTCGAAGTCAAGACAAGGTATCTATTCACATTACAATAAACTTAACAAAAAGGGCTATTTCAACACTCCCACTCATTATTTAGGTTTTTCTTATAAATAATTGTGATTCTATCACAACTAACAACCTTGCACTTATTGAAGACTCTAATCTTATTAGAATCACTAACTAAAATGGAAGTCCTAAACTATTTAGGATTCCTTAAACACTAATGAATCAAAAATTAGTTTCATAGAACTCTATCCTTAACTTATTTGATTAAAAAAAAATTCTAATCTTATTAGAAACTATATACCTTTTAATTAAGCTTTAATCTCATTAAAACTTCTAATTAAAATAAATTAAGTTAAAGACTTTTAATCATACAACAATTCTAATCTCATTAGAATGTTTCTTAAAAGATAAGTCCTAAACTATTTAGGACTAATAGTTCTATTTAACTAATACCTTTTATCTCATTAGGTCTTTTAGTTAGAACCATGTGTAATCTAATCACACATTGTATTGCTCTTTATACATGTGAAAACACTTAGAAAAAAAAAAAATTCTAATTTTCCTTCTTTCAATTGATCGAATGTGTTCCTCGATTGATCGAAAAAATCAAAAAATTCGAACTTGACCACCTGACTTGTTCGATCAATACTCGATTGCCTCTCGATCGATCAAAAAACAAATTCGATCGATCGACTATCAATCAAAAATCAATCTATTTAAAAAGTCTGATCACTATTTCACTCGATCAATCGAAAATCATTTTCGATCGATCGAAACTCGTGAAACCTGAATTTCTAGAATTTTTTCAAGGCAATTTTCTACAGTTTTTCTTGAACAAACAACTAACATACGAACATGATAGTTAAAAAATGATATCAAAACAGAAATTCATTGATGCTATAGCCTTAAAGATCAATTTAACATACTTAAATTCAAATTTAAACAACATCATAACGTCAATATCAGTTTTTATCAAATCATAGTTTCAACAACCATGCAGAAAATTAAATGCATAAAATTCTAACAACATGAAACTATAATCTCTAATTCCAAAACTCACAAAACATGTTATACAATTCGAAATTGAAGACCGCTCTGATACCATTTGTTGGAAAAATACATGTTTGTATCGCATACAAAACATACGCAGCGGAAAATTAACGGATTTACTTCATTCGCAATAGATAGCATGTACTATGTAAGTTTCAGAATTTAAGAACAAGAAAGCGTACCTTGGGGCAGTGAAATTCAAAATTGAAGATCAGAAGTTCTTGGGAAGACTTTTAATCTTCACTCCAATTCCACTTAATGCCCAAGATGTGTGGTCTCTCAATCAGTTTCTAAGGAGAGAACAATGAGTGTCCAACACTCACATACATCATTTCATTCCTTCTATGATCTTAATGAAAAACCACTTGAAAGACTTATATAAATTCTATATGTTTCTCTTCTCTTATACAATTGATTATCTAATTGGGCTAGCCTTTTGGACCATTCCAATTGGGCTCTAGTGTGTGGCTTGAAGTGGGACCAAAAGGGCCCAATAAGACACTAGCTCCAATGGGCCTTGGGCTTTTCTGTGAACTCTTGACAAGTCCAAAGTTACCATTAACTATATTTAATACCACTCTATAAATATAATTGCACTCTAGGCCTTATCTATAAATTATATCCCAAGACTTTATTATACATGCAATCCCTTCATTAAAATATTCGTAGTAATACAAAGTCATTAACATTGACTGCCACTTTGAAGATTATTGCATCTTAATCCTGAGTACCCGGTTTAATCTTTTATGTTATTCATAATATATTTATGAAATCCAATTCCATTAATATATACTTTAGTAACTTTTTACTAAAGTGGTTGGGCCCAACACTCTGAATAACCAAACCCATTAAACTTATCTCAAGTGAATATTTTATATCTCCATTAAGAGATTATGAATTCCATCTTGAGAATATATGTTCCATCAACACTAAATGCAACTACCCAACATACTGAGATTTGACTGTGTCTTATAGATCTCACTCCTGATATATTAAAGCAACCTACACTTCATGATCAGGTCTATTATTCTCTCAGGATTTAGAGTTCATGTAAATAGAAGTCGTGAGATTTATTATGATGGAATTAAATGTGTGCGCAGCGGAAAAGTAAGTTTTGAACGGATCTACTTCATTCAATATTGATAACATGCATAAAGTAAATTTCAGAATTTGAGAACAAGAGATCGTACCTTGAAGCGGTGAATTACAAAACCGAAGATTGAAGCACTTGGGAATACTCTTAATCTTCACTCCAATTCCACTAATCGCCCAAGATGTGTGGTCTCACAAATTGGTAACAAAGGAATAACTAGTGAGTACCAAAAACTCACTTGCACACCACTTCTATGATGTTTTTTTTACCAATTATTTTCTGTACGTTTTTCCCTTTGTGTCTAACCAATATATCTAATTGGGCTGGCCTTTTGGGTCTTACCAATTGGGCTTAAATGTGTGGCTTGGAGTGGGACCAAAAGGGACCAATAAGACACTAGCTCCAATGGGCCTTGGGCTTTTCTGTCAACTCTTGACAAGTCCAAAGTTACCATTAACTATATTTAATACCACTATATAAATATAGTTGCACTCTAGGTCTTATCTACATATTATATCCCAAGACTTTATTATACATGCAACCCCTTCATAAAATATTCGTAGTAATACAAAGTTATTGAAATAGACTGCCACTTTCTAAATTATTACATCTTTATCCTTGAGTACCCGGTTTAATCCTTTAATGTTATTCATTATATATTTATGAAATCCTATTCCATAAATATATACTTTAGTAACTACTTACTAAAGTGGTTAGGCCTAACTCTCTGAATAACAAACCCATTAAACTTATCTCAAGGGAATATTTTATATCTCCGTTAAGAGACTATGAATTCCATCTTGAGAATACATGTTCCATCAACACTTAATGTGGCTGCCCAACATACTGAGGTTTTGACCATTAATATAGATCTCACTCCTGATATATCAAAGCAACCTACACCTCATGATCAGGTTCATTATTCTCTTAGGATTAAGAGTTCATGCAAATACAAGTCATGAGATTTATTATTCATTTGACAGTCCTTAGGCAAATAATAAATCTCATGGCGGTCCAGTTCAATATGTCTTAACTCTTAAAACATATTAACACATCAACTAGAAGTCTCTACTTCCATGATCAAGACAAATCATCGTAGTTGATATGTTATAGTCTTCGCAGATGAAATGCCCAATTTCATCACCGACTACGAACTATAATTCTGAGTTTACAAAGAACTTGTGATTTATATCTTCTGTGACTCTTCACATAAATCACATACTATCCATCTCATGGACTATATGATAATGTCCGAATATTCATGTTACCATTATTTCAGATGATAATAAAACAAATTTATTAAACATAATATTAAGTCATACATAATGTCTAACACAATGTCACACTTAATATCATACATAGCATCTTACAATAGGATTTAAGGGCACCAATCCTAACATATTATTCATTTGACAGTCGTTAGGAGAATAATAAATTTCACAACAGTCCAGTTCAATATGTTTTAACTCTTAAAACATATCAACATATCAACATATCAACTAGAAGTCTTCACTTCCATGATCAAGACAAATCATCGTAGTTGACATGTTATAGTCTTTGCAGATGAAACGCCCAATTTCATCACCGACTACGAACTAAAATTCTGAGTTTACAAAGAACTTGTGATTTATATCTTTCTGTGACTTTTCACATAATTCGCATACTATGCATCTCTTGGACTAAAATAATGTCCCATTAGTTCATTTATAGATAGTCTCATATAATTGAACAATTTAATTATTTATGATATGCCAATAAATTGGATTTTAGGGCATAAACCCCAACAGTCCATACACAGCATGGCTAGATAACATTCTCTGGCTACTAACTGATTGCCTTGGACCTCTCATATGCCATACTGTGTTGGGAACTTAACAGTCAGATGATAAGTGGATGTTGCAGCTTTTTAACTATTCAAGGTCAGTTGTCCTATGATGGCATTGTATAAGAATGAGCAGTCAACGACGAGGAAATTCACTTCTTTGGTAATCTGCTTAGGATAAGACCCAGTCACAACTAGGAGGGAGATAGGGCCTACTGGCAGAACCTTCGTCCCTCCAAATCTAATTATGGGGACATTTTTTGGATGAAGTAATTCTTTATCAATCTTCATCTGCTGGAAGGCTGGGTAATGGAGGATATCTATTAAGCTCCTGTTATCCACCAGTACTCTCCTTGTTGTGTAGTTTGCAATCGTCAAAGTGATGACAATTGCATTGTCATGATGATGGTATAGCCTTCTTGCATCTTCAACAGTGAAGGTTATGGCTGGTTCATCCGTCTTTAGTGCTCTTAGTGGACGACCAATAAGTTGAACGCTCTGAACCACTCAAAGGTAGGTTTTCTTGGATCTGGACAAGTTGGTAGCCGATATTCCCCCAATAATAACCCTTATTTCTTCGAGTGGTGGATAGATTGGCTCTTCTACTTTTCCTTTTAGTGGTAGTCTTTTGTCCTTATGCTCTCTTCCGATAAAGTTCTTCAGTTTCCCTTATTTGATAAAGACTTCAATTTGCTGCTTTAGATCATAACACTCGTCAATGTCGTGCCTATAGTCTCGATGGAAATGACAATACTTGCTTTTATTCCACTTACTAGGATCCTCCTTCAGCTTTTCTGGCCATTTCAAGGACGGATTGTCCTTGGTTTGCATCAACACTTATTCAAGTGAAGTGTTTAAAGGCGTGTAATTGGAGTATCTTCTCGAGGACGATCTTGCCTTTTTGCCATCTCCCTCACTTTTTTCTCCTATCTTGGCCTTTTTTGGAAGAGGGCCCTGTTCTACATGATGCATGCATCCAGCCTCCATTCGTTCATCCTTCTTCTTCTTCTTGGCAATATTTGCATCCTTAGCATTCATGAAACTTTGGGCTGAGCGTATCAGCTCAGCCATCATTTGTGGCTCTTGGTCATATAGTTTGTGAATGAACAAGTCGGAGGTAACTCCATTGTAAAAGGCTACCAAAAGAATTTTGTCGTCCATCTCGTCTACCAATGGGCTTCCTTATTAAAATAGCTAATGAAAGTCCGAAGACTCTTGTTCTTTGCTTGCTTTATGTTCAGCAGGCTAGACGAGGAGCGCTTATGCCTTGGCCTTCGACGAAGTTGTTAACGAACAACTTGCTTAACTCTTGAAACGTTATAGTGTTTAGTGGTAGTTTGCCAAACCATACCCTGGCTGGACCTTTCAGCATTGTAGAGAAGGCTTTGCACATGATCTCGTTTGGAACACCTTGGAGGTGCATTGTTGTCTTGAATATGGTAATGTGATCACAAGAATCTCACTTTCCATCATATGAGTCCAAGGTAGGCATTTTGAACTTGGAGGGTAAACTCGTGGTGGATGCAATGAAGGGAGATTCAGTTTTGTGGATGAGATCATCCACATGATTCGTCCCCCCTATGGAGTCCTTTATCTCCTCCATAGCCTTCTTCATTTGGTCCATCTCTTTCTCTAAGTGTGGCACCCTTCGAGTGATGGTGCGTCTAGATTGATCTCCTCATTTAGCGTTGTTCTCCGCTCCTCCATTCTCTGAGTTCTGCCTAAGTTCCTTGGCACGTTGATGTTGACGTTGTTTCTTTCTATTGACTTCCTTAGTTAACTCCTGGTTTTGTTGAGTCAAGTCCGCCATTGCAGCTACCATGGACTGCAATTGCTGTTGGACAGACACTGGTGGCGGTGCTAGTGCACGGTTTGGATGACTGGAGCCATTTCCACTTTCCTAATGCTTTGGGCTTGTGGCTATTAACCTAGTTTGGACCATGCAACCTTTTATCTTAGAAAGCAAAGTGGCTATCACTTAGAACTTTCTCCCACAGACGGTGCTAACCGATGATGCTCAAAAATCAGTAGGATGAATGCTCTGGGCTTCAACGGATGGATGACCTGAAAACAAAGGAGGAGACTATCGAAGGTGACCGGGGTGAACCGGCCAAGGACCCTCCGATAGTTATGTTAGTTTTCTTTCTAAAACTCAAGTGTGGTGAGTGAGTGAGTGAATAGTAGAACATACCTTAGTTGGATGAGGCTTGGTCCCTTTTATAGAGAGTTTGGAGTGGGTCTACTTATTAGGTTCCACTAATATCAAGGGAGATGTGTGGACTTGGTGGGGAGAATGGAGTGAATTTTGGGGAATTCACCTCACATTCCGAGATGAGGGTTGGTGGTCTAATCATTCGAGATTGTTGAAAATGTTCATAAATTTACTAAGTATTTATTGGTCGTCCATACCTTCTCATGGTATGAATGACCATGTTCTCTTTGGACGACTGGTGACATGCTTGGATATCCTTATTTTATGTTTGTGGTGCATATTCCTTTTTTTTTTTTTTTTTTTTGGGAAGACTATCTTGGACGTTACTGGTCTTAGACGACCATTATGAATGAAGTTACTTGTTGTTGATCACTATTAATAATATTATGAGATTTGCCAAAACTCAAACATATTCCATTTTTATATTTATTCTAGATTTATTTTTCAACTTTAAATTTTTAATTTTTTTTTATCTCAAGAGTAAAAATAGGATTTAAAAAAAAAAAAAAAAAACTTAGGGATTAAAAATTTAAGCAAAGGGCATAAGATTCTTAATAGTTTAATGACCATTTAAAAAAAAAAAAAGACTAAAATTTATCCTAAAAAGGATGAAAATAAAAATTTTAAAATGATGAAAAAAAATTCATGCAAATTTTAAGAGAGAAAATAATATTTTAGACTAAAAAAAAAAAATTCTTTTGAAATTGGCTTAATAAAGGGGTGTTTGGTTCATCAATTTCCGTAATTCAATTCTCAGTTTCCATAACTCATAACTCAAAAATGGTGAGACCCATAGCAAAAAGGTTGTTTGGCTGCACAATAACTCTGTTTCCATAATTTTGTTTCCATCACTCAATTTTCTGATTTTTAAGTTATGAGTTATGGAAACTGAAAACACATTTTGGCTGTTTTCAATTTCCATAACTCATAATTCAATGGCAATATTGTAATTAAACACACATAGAGAACCCACAAACAATACTCAGCCGCACCTTTTGACCACCTTTTGACTCTTTTTTTTTTTTTTTCCTTTCTTCTCCTGGGTTGCCTATTTGATTTTTTTTTTTTCACTAAGTTCGGTGAGTTTGGGTACTGAAAAGGAAAAAAAAAAGATGCACTAGGTGACAGGTATGAGGCCCACAAATAGTGTGAAAAATATTGAGTGATGGAAAGTGAGTGATGATGCCAAACAAACATGGTATTTTAGAGTGATGAGTGATAAGTGATAGAAATTGAGTGACCAAAAAAATTGATCCAAACATGGCCTACGTGATTCTTGCGCCAAATTCAACTTGGCCCATGGTTTTGTGCCGGTATTACGGAAATGCCGACGGCTTCGGAGTTTGGACTATTTGATATTGATCCTCCAAATGACGGCTATGGGTGTAGGTTTTGGGCAAAATTACGGAATTTCCTTTGAGACTATTTGGGATTTACAAATTTGCCATTTTTGGATTTATTGTTGGATCACAAAACGGAAGGAAGTTAGAAAGGGTCGAGATAACACCATAGGCAGTATTTTTGGGGCCCCACATGGGTAGGCAAGATTCCTTCCAATTTTTTTTTTCTTGCTTTTTCTTCTTCGTAATTTTTATTTCTTTTTTTCCATGAAAAACTTTTTATTTATAGATTTCTCAAACATGAGATTTTGTTTATTTTGCACCTTAAATTTTAGTCGGAGTAAAAAAATGTGAAGTTCATTATGATTGGTTGTTTTTGAGGGACATGATTGGTTGTTGTTGTATAATGGATTGTGGTTGAGTTGCTAAATTTCTTGCGATGTGAAACATTACTTATTAATATATATATATATATATATATATATATATATTTTTTTTTTTGAAAAGGAAAACGTCATTCATTTATAAAAGGCAAACATCTCGATACAATTGTTCCCTGGCTGGAGGAGGGGAATCCTCTATCCAACCTCCTCTATCCAATACAAATTCTCAACAATAATCCTAGCATGTTGCGCTAACACATGAGTCACCTTATTTCCACTTCGCCTTATGTGAGAAGTAGACACCCACTGTAAGCCCCTAATGATTTCTATCATTTACACCATATTTTAATTTAGTCTCCAACCTTTCAATTGTGTCAATATAGTTCCTAACCTTTTGGTACTGTGTCAATTTAGTCTCTATTGTTATCTTTTGGATGGAAATTGCTACGTTTATGCTAATGTGACAATAAACTAGAATTTTATTTTGGCCATTTGCCATATTAGCAATTTTCATCCAAGAAATAACGGAAGGAATTAAATTGACACAGCATTGAAAAGTTAGGGACCAAATTGACACAATTGAAAAGTTAGGGGCCAAATTAAAATATAGTATAAAGGATAAAAACCAAATATGTAATTTACCCTTTTAATAATGATTAATTCCTATAGTATTAATTCCTTTTTTGAGAAGAAGCCTATAGTATTACTTGAACCCCTTGCAATGTGAAACATTACTTGAAAAGGGTACTAAAGGTGAATTAAAGTTTTGTGAAATTTCTAATTTTCTATTTTGAGGGTATCTTATTTGCTAATTTGATTCCGTAAGAACATTAGCATTAGTCTTAACAAACTAATCTAAGGTTAAAAATATAGCTAAAAATCCTCAAAAAACTCATGCATCAGTCTCAACAAAATACCAATAAAATTTAATTTTCAAGTGGACTCGCTACATCCAGCGAGACACTATTCTCGCTACTACTAATAAAATCTTTGTTTTATATTCTTTTTTCTTGTCCTCACTATCTCTCCTCTCTCCTCTCCCCATGACTTCTGTTAAGGCATATGTGATTCAATATTAGGAACATATGTCAATATTTTATGTAATTGGCTAATCCTTTGTCAAAACGCACTTTATTTGTAATTGGGTAGATCTATAATGTGTTTAATGCTTCAAGAAACAAGGTTTCAAGTTCAAGTGTTAAAACCATGCAAGTCTGTCCAAGAATCAAGGAATGAAGTGTAGGATTTTAAAGTTCGACAGTTAGCATCTATCGAGATTTAAAAGCTGCTGAAGCTCGTAGCTCGATAGTTAGCTTCATAGATGGCTATCTATCGAAGTTTATGAAATTCAGATTTTCTATTTTGCTTTTCATCCAATCCATCGGTATATGTTTGGGCTTTCTTTTCTCACAACCCTAAACATATATAAGGATTATTTTAAGGGTCGTAAAAGGTTATGCACAGTTGCGTAAGAGCACAATTGCACAAGTGTGAAGGAAAGTGTAACCAGAAACCTAGTTTGCCCTAGTTCTTCATTCTCTTCAAGAAGCTGTTGTTTTTTGTACACCATAGGGTTTTGTGACCAAGCAATTTCATGATCTTCATCGTCTAGATGAACTGAAGAACTTTGCAGCCAATATCCTTCTCAAGTTGGTGATCAAGTTGCGTACCCACACCCTAATGTTAGTGAATTCCACTTATTGAGTTATATCACCCCCCTTTATTTCCCCTTACAGATGTTAGGATTAGTGCCCTTAAATCCTATTGAGTGATGCTATGTATGATATTAAGTTTGACATTGTATATGATATTATGTATGACTTAATATTGTGTTTAATAAATTTGTTTTATTATTATCTAAAATAGTGGTAACTTGAATATTCGGACATTATCATTTAGTCCATGAGATGCATAGTATGTGATTTATGTGATTTAGTCACAGAAGATATAAATCACAGGTTCTTTGTAAACTCAGAATTATAGTTCGTAGTTGGTGATGAAATTGGGCATTTCATCTGCGAAGACTATAACATATCAACTACGATGATTTGTCTTGATCATGGAAGTGGAGACTTCTAGTTGATATGTTAATATGTTTTAAGAGTTAAGACATATTGAATAGGACTGCTGTTAATGGTAACTTTGGACTTGTTAAGAGTTGACAGAAAAGCCCAAGGCCCATTGGAGCTAGTGTCTTATTGGTCGCTTTTGGTCCCACTCCAAGCCACACACTTAAGCCCAATTGGTAAGGCCCAAAAGGCCAGCCCAATTAGATATATTGGTTAGATACAAAGGGAAAAATGTACAGAATTGTATTGGTAAGAAAAACATCATTGTAATGGTGTGGAAGTGAGTGAAAGTCACTCTCTAATAATCCCTTTGTTACCAATTGAGAGACCACACATCTTGGGCGTTAGTGGAATTGGAGTGAAGATTAAAAGTATTCCCAAGTGCTTCAATCTTCGGTTTTGAAATTCACCGCTTCAAGGTACGATCTCTTGTTCTCAAATTCTGAAATTTACTTTATGCATGTTATCAATATCGAATGAAGTAGATCCGTGTCAAAACTTACTTTTCCGCTGCGTACATCTTTAATTCCATCAACAGATACATTAGAGGAATTACTGGAGTAGAAAATCGTGGAAGACAACAGCTATGAATTATTTTGTGGAACTGAGGAGTTTATTATGATTTTTATGGCATTACACTTTGTACTAGAGAATTATTTTAAGGATGTTTTGTCTTTGGTGGATTAGAGCTCTGACATTTGTGATGAGATTTTAGATTGTTGGTTTCTTTTGTTTAATATTTTTATGGATTATTCAGATTAAATAGACTTTTATTGCTTATGATTTTGGGGCGTTACAATTGTGGTTCGGGAACAAAAATAGAGGGAATTTGCTCGTGTAATTGGTTAGTCACGTACTAGGAGCCGTGCATTCAAAAGGAGAGATTGTCACTACAGAACAAGTCCAATTGGGTATTGGGGTAAGGGTTCAACTGTAGGTTGGTATAAGGTACTTGAATTCCTTTACTTGTAACCACTTGTTTTGATAATAGTGGATTCTCGGAAGTGGTGACCTTAAAATCACCCGGTGGGGTTTTTGCCATGTAGGTTTTCCCCATTCGTAAACAAATCACCATGTCAATTTAATTTCCGCTGCATACTTAGTTAATTGGTGATTTGTTTGTGCTGCCACGTATAGTTGCATGTTAATTTGATTAATTAATAAACTTGGCTAATTAATCAATTAATTCATCACAAAGGGTCAATACGTTTTTGGCCTATCAACTTCTTTGTTCTCTCTCTCTCTCTCTCTCTCTCTCTCTGTTGTCATTGACTCTCTCTCTCTCTCTCTCATGAACTGATCAACATTAATTGGCAGTTGGCAATGGTGGCCGCGTTTTGTCTAGGTGGTGGCTTGGTTGTTGGGAAGTGGTTGCTGGGTTTTGTGAATTTGGTTCTATTTCCTTCTCTCTCATGCATAGATCGAGCACCAGGGTGGTTTGTGGTAGCTTAAGTTTGATATGATTTGTTCATTGATGGTGGTGGATGGGTTTCAATAGTTGTTGATGATTTTTGGGTTTGATGGTGTAAGTAGGTTTGGTGCTTGAAGGTGGGCTTCGTCATTTCGCCAGTGATTGGGTGGGGTTTGCTCGGAAGTGTGAGCTTGAAGGTGGCTTTGGCCGGTGGTGTGTTTTGCTTTGGAGGTATTTGATTTTTGATTGGTGGGGTCTAGTTTTGGTGCTTGCTAGAGATGGGTTATGCAAGTGGCTTGGGTTTGTGGATTGGTGGTGCTTGGTCGTGATTGGTGGTGGTGGTGCTTCATTGTGGTGTTGCTGTGTTGCTAAATCATGGTGTTACCGTATTGCTGATAGTGTTGTTGTGGGATGGGTGAAGGGAAAAAAATTAGTTATTATTTTTTTAAAGATAAAATTTAATTTTTATTCAAATAAAGTTAAACTTGTACAAAGCAGAAAATCTAAGGAAACTTTAGGACAGAGCACCAAAAGAGACCACAAACAGCAAAGCTAAAGGAAAGAAAAGAGAATGAAATTTCACTAGATCCCTTCCAGTCTACAAAGTCTACACAGATTCACTAGACTCTGAGGGAGCATTCCAATTCACCTATTTTTGTCTCCTGATCTTTTGGCTTATTAAACTAGGTCATGGGCTATTTTGTTACTATTTCTGCAAATGTATCAAGTTGCTGCATAATGAAAGCCATTCATTCCTTGCAAATTCCATAAATTATTTAGCCCGCTATTGTAGACATCACATTTTGTCCCATTTACGACTCAGGCCCTTGTTCCCCAATGATGTTGGAATTTTAAAGCCCAAGGTTAGTTTAGGTTCTGATCAGATTGAATTTGACTTAAGGAAAATGTTTTAAGAAAAATATCTCTTTTATGAATAAAATAAACTATTGCCACGAAAACCCTAGGGCAGGCGTACGAATACACACGTATGCATATGCATGCTCGAGCTCTGCGTACGCTTGCTTCATGCATGCATATACATACATGGGCATGCATACACATGTTAGGGTTCCAAAAACTATGAAAGACAAGTTTTCTACATTAAAGTTTGTGTTTTGGAATGAATCTCACATCGTCCAGGAGCCATTCCAAACCCTCATTTTCCAACTATAAAAGGCCATACATAGTATCTTTTCAAAACACAGAGAAAATCCTAAGGAAAAACACAAGATTCACTAGAAATAGTGAATCAAAGAAGGAGTTTTTCACAAAACATCCTCAAGTCAATATTTTCCTGATTGAGGCCTTTCTTGGCCTTGATCTTTGAGTTTCAAGCTTACTAATCACTTTTGTTTTTGATTGTCAATAGATTGTGATGTGCATTGATAATAGCTTAATTTTGCATTTTTATATCATTGTTAGAAAGCATTATTATACTTATTTTGAGTTAAATCATGCATTTTATATTTGGTTTTGGAATAATGTTGAATAATCAATTTTGTACTTAATTGAATTTTGTTGCGTGAATTTGTCTTTTGCAGGAGAATGGAATTAAATAAATGGATTTGTGCAAAGAAGAAAGCTAATGGACTTTACTTTTACAAGGGCCACGATGAAGTTAAAGATGGCCAACCTAATTAAATTTAAGTCCAATTGGAGTAAGGAATCAAAGGAAATTTGTACCAAATCCAAGTCCAATTCGGATTAGGATTCCAGCCTGCACATCAGTTAGTATTTTTGGCATAACTTTTGGTTCAGACATCCAATCGAGATGATTCAAGTTGGGATGGAAATTTAACTTAAAGAGCTACAACTTTGTAGTTGACCAAAAGTCCTAATTCGGATATTAAATGGGCCAAAATCATCGGTTAAATGAAGCCTGAAATTCTGGGATTTTCTCCAAACGAGAATTCAACTTGTAATAAGATTCCTAGACCTATTTAAAGGCTCTTTAGGGAAAAATTCAGAGGATGCTGAGGCTAGTGCTAGGGCTGAGATGCAAAACAGAAAATTGGAGTAAGAGGCAATGCCGCATGTGGCTTCTCTGTTAGTTTCCTCCATGATAGCATTGTGACTATTTCTTTCTCTATTTTATTTGTCTAGTTTAATGTTTAGTATTTTATTCTTGTGTTTTATTTCAATTACCATGAATAGCTAAATTTATAATTAGTGTTAAGGATGAAACCTTATTAAGGATTATCAGTAATACTTATGTGATTTGATTTTTCCCACAATAGTTATTCTTTAATGATTTAAATTGTTCTTGCTTCATAACAATTGACTAAGATGGGATTCTAGATATGAGTTCAATCATGTTTTTCTCATGATTTAGGATTTATCTTAATTAATTGAATGCTTGGTTTATTATTTCTTGATTATAAAAATTGGATATCTCTTATGATTTGTTTGTCAACAGTTACAATTCATGATTTGATCTTATACTTAAGAAGCGAAGAAGAGCATGCTTTAGATATTTAAATAAAATTTTTAATGATAATATTTTCCATGGCACGAGTATGCGTATGCATACATAAATATGCGCACGCATACACACCCAGAAACACAGTTTTAAAGCCAACAACAAAATAACAAATCAAACCAAACTTAACATGCTTCTAATACAAAACTAAACAATCTAAACTAACAACAAAGATATCAAAGAAAAACAAAACAAAATCTATTCCTAAACATGCATTTGATCTAACAATAAAAGAGCAATACTTAACACATCAAAACATATCCATCAATATATCAAATCATATCAACTTTCCCATCAAAACATGACGAGGAAAAAAAAAATCAAACAAAACAAAACATATTTCTAAGCATGAATAACATATAAATTAACTAAGAACAACAAAAACACAAATTATAAAAGAACCAAATCAAGGAAAAGCCATGAAGAGAGACTCACCTTGCTATGGAATACAAACTTGATTGATATTTAACTGGCCCCTCAGTGCCTACACAACAAGATTCAATGAGATATCAAGGTAAAAGAAGATTTCAATAGTTTATAGGTAATCACAACACAAAAACAAGATTAGTTTTGAAAAGGGTTTTGAGAAATCAAATTGGGAAAATAGTTTCTGCCTTAGAACTTACTAAAGAGAGGTTTTTAATTTGTAAAAAATGTGCAAAGGTGCTGTGTGTGTGTTTTAGAAAAGAGAATTAGGGTTTTAGAGAAGATGGAGGTTAAAAATGGCTCTCTCTGGCTGGGGCTTTAATTGGAGGTATAAGATGAGTATTTGTAAGTTAAAATTAGGGTTTTCAAACTTTTTAATGATCTTTGGACATTCTCAAGGGTCCATAGGCCGGCCCACATCAAAACATTATATTTTGGGCCCTTTAAATGAAGTTTTAAAACCCAGAAATTTATGGCCTAAACAGTGAGTAAAGGTCATTTTTCAGCATCGTTTTCAAAGCGATTTGAGCACTTTTGAGTTGTGATTACTTCCAAACTATCAAAATGACTTCAATTACCTTTTGTAGACATGTCAAGCTCATCATTGGGACCAAGGAAAAAAGTTTATTAACCGGATACAAAATAAGGTGTCTACACCCGTGTTTATCCTTTATGGAGAGAACATCGTGGGCCTTCTTTGTGGGCTTGCTTTGTCTCTTTTTGTCCCTTCCCGAGCTAGTGGGTTTGCTTGGCATGGCTTCCTGCCAAACTAGCCCATGGGGCTTTTATCCCTTTCCTTCTTCCTTCCTTGGGCCTTTATGACTCATTAGCTTTAACCTTACTTTTCTTTTACCTCTCACTGTGCCTGTGGGCCTACTTATTAACATTTCCTGCCATGCTAGCCCACTGGGCTTTATTTCTTTCTTTCTTTCCTGTTTGGGCTTTTGTGGCCCATTTGCTCCTATTTTGTTTTTCCATTCTTTTCTTTATTTTTGCTTGCTATTGAGCCTTTCTACTGTTGGGCCCTTTTTATCAAAAACATGTATCAAAATTCAACCCCCTTGAGCATATCGATTGTTTCTGCAATTCATATGTGAATACTTTTGCTATTTCTTTCGTGGGTTTTTTGAATGGTGGTGCCCATCTTGCTTCTTTTCTACTATGAATAGACTCGTATTTTTGAATTTCTCCATTTATCAGTTATTCTGAAGTAGCACCTTCGCTTCATTTAATGCGTTACCCCTCTTGAGAAGTGTCCCGCCGCTTCCCTTCTAAGTCTTTTTACTTATCCTAATCTCTTTCATTCTTTTTTACAACACTTCCTTATTTTCTCAACTTCTCCTTTCTCTCTTCATTCTTTACTATGTTTTTTCTTCTATACCCCACACACATCACCCACATTCTCTTTACGTCATCGGCAAAGAGTGAAGGTTCTTCCCATTGTAAGGGGAAAGAAACCACCGTTGATCCACCACTCGTTGAGGGCGAGGTAGGCGAAGAGACACCTTTTTGTGAATCAGAATGCTTCAAGGAGGAAAGAACGGCCCGTGACCTTGATAGAGAGTGCCTTCCTCTCATAGACCCATGGTAGGACACCCATTCTCACTTTTCGGTGATACTCGGTGACTATTCGCCCTTTTCGTCGAGTTGTGTTTGTCTATCTTTGGAGCGGTAGAAAATCGATACATCTTAGGCTTCATTGGCAAATTCTATACCTGATCTTGCCATCCGTCGTAGAGAGACCTTACCCGTCCCCATTCTCTTTAAGTTTGGGTCAGGTACATCATTGGGTTGGAAGGATTAGGTTTACCGAGAGCTTTCTGATGTGGGTTTCATGGAGGTAGTCCAGTGGGCTAGTGTTTTGAAGACCATCATTTCTTCGCGATGTCTACGACACTTGGTCCGATGGTGGTGCAACACCACCCATACATACTTTCTTTCTTGCGGTGTACTCATTGTGACATTAGAGAATGTGGCAAACCAATTGTTGCTTCCTATTCTTGGCGATGCTGATCCTTTGGATATCAAACTTTTTGCTGATGAGGAAGCTGTGGAAGTGAAGTTGAAGAAGGGAATTGGTGGTGGGAACACGAAGCTTTCTAACTAGATTGGGGCCTTTCTGAAGGCTTCTACCATTGCTCGTGTGCTGCCTTCATCATGTTCTGTTCATGTAAGTTTGTTTTCAGCTCTTATCCTCATTATGCTGTAAAGCCTGTATACTTTTAGTTTGCTATAAAGATTTCTACTGGGGTGAGTCTGCCATTGGCCCCTTTGTTATTGGGTCACTTGTATGTTTCGTTGGATATCTTGTAGAATGATGAGTGGGAAGCGGGTTCCTGCCATATAGTTACTTCTTCCGTTCTTAGCACTATTTTGTAGCATTTTCTTTGGTAGCGTTGCTCTAGGCAGTTGGTTAAGTGTAAGTCTATCAGCCATGTTAAGGATAGGTATTAGTCTTGTCCCAAGGTGGTCACTAATTTATGTGGGGGTTTTGTTTATGGGTTTCCTTTAGCACACTATTGAGTTGGGTTGAAACCCTTTGGTCATCCTGTAGTGGTTTTTTTTTTTTTTTTTTTTTGACAAAGGAGTGGACTTTTCATGAAGAACTTGCAGGAATCTTGGTACTGGCTACACTTATGATGATCCAGTGATGAGGTCTTTCATAGGTATCGCTGGCAAAACTACTCCTTTAGTTGCTTATGATGAGAAAGGGATTACTTATCTAGCTACCATAAATGTTGGGTGGCTGCCTTACTTGGCTGATGAAGGGGTATGTTATGTGCATTACTCTGCCCACAGAGTGAGGAGGCAGTTTGGGCTCTACTAGGACGTGCCCCATGATTTTACACTGGTTCTTGACTCTACCACTTTAGTTTGTCCCTTCCTGCATCCACACGCCTTTAAGTATTAAAGCAAGCTCTTTACTGCAGTCACCATTCCAGTTCTTAGAGAGTGGGTCTTTGCACTACTGTTATGCATGCCTATTGGTAGGCCATTATGACTTCCTTTAGTGAGGATCTCTTGGGTAGCTGTGGTTTCTCACTCATTACTCCCTGAGGTCTGCATGTTGTGATCTCTTCGAACCTTCGGTTACTTCTCCCCACCAAGTTTATGGTTGCATATGCCAGGAAGCAAAACAGGTCTGCCATATTTGAGTGGTAGGAGGAGCAACAAGGATGGTTCTTGTATGCAGGTGAGTTTCCCTTTGGTTGGGAAAATAAAGTGAGGGTAGTGAACCTGCTTCCATCAGGGAAGAAGGGCACGACCTCTAAGTCTGTCAAGTCCAGTCTACCAAGAAGGGTAAAGGTGTTGCCACAGAGGCTTTTAAGACTTGTTCTGATATAGTCCCTTGTAGGGAAGACCTTCATCCTATTGACAACATAGTTCTCGAGAGAACTTCTCCCTTTTTTGTGAGGACCTGTTTAACTAGGAGGTCTGCCGCAAACAAATCTAGGCCTCCCTTGCTGAGGCAACCTTCTAATGCCCCTCCATCTAGTAGAACCGTGGCAGTAAGAGAAAGACATTTCCCTCAGTTTCATATGCTGCTTCTGAGAGGAGAGTATGTTATCTCTAATTTCCCTTTTGTCTTTATTTTAATTCATTAGTGCTTTCGCATGCGGATGACCTTATATGTGCATCCCTCCCTTCTTTGGTAGTCTAAGCACAAAGAGGACATTTCTACCACACGACCCATTATACTTGACGAGGTCGAGGTGATTTTTTTCTTCTATTCCACTTTCTTTTTTCTTGCATCATTGGTTTTTTTTCTTTCTTTTACCTATTCATTATTTTCTTCATCTTGTTACTTTCAAATTAATGTTGAGCCCATTTCTGTCTACGTTCCCATGAGTGAGGAGGTTCCTATTAGGCCCCCTATTGACATGGCGTCAGTTTTTACTGAAGGTAATGTTCCTAAGAAAGAGGAGGTTTTTGTAGCTACTAACACTTCCATGAAGGATTTCTTTGATTGTTCTGATGATATTGTAGAGGCCATGGCCTCCACCACTACTGCTGCTACTGGGGAGGTTTCTGTCGAGGCTTTAGTTTCCCTAGTAGAACTGGATCTTGCTGAGGGGGTTGCTTTTGTCAAAGAGAAAATCCTCGAGGAGTCTGGTCTTACTTTTGCCAAGTTTTCTACTCCTCTAAAGGGAGGTGCTTCTCCTATAGGTAGTTAGACTGAGGAGGTTCCTTTCGCTACCCCTCTGCCAATCATATCTCTTAACGATTCATTTGCTAACCTTCCTTAGGTGGTTGGAGGTAGGCCTTTGCCAGTAGTCATTCCATCCTTTATTCTCTCTTCTGCTACCTAGATGCATGATGTGGAGTTATCTCCTAATGAGAAATCCGAGGAGATCCTTGAGGATTCTATGACAAGCCAGCCATGAAGACAAGGATTTTTGATTTTAAGGACACTTCTGATGAAGAGCTTGACATTGAGGCTATGGATATAAGCTCTCTTCCTTTACCTTCTCTTCTTTTTCTTCTTTTCTTATTATTGTATATGCATTTTCTTTTTGGTGTGTTCCCTTCCTTACCTTGCATGTCTTCATATTATGCAGTCACTGAAGCCTTTGAGGAGCCAAAGGTTGCAGATGTTTCCACAGCACCTACTCCTGCAGAGGTAACTTCCTTTTCACTCACTTCGAGTAGGTGGAGAGGAATTATCTCAACCTAGTGCACTTTTAGGGCACTGGGCCTCCCTATGTGGATTTCCATGGATACAAATTACCTCAAGATTGCTTGGAGCATCCGCAGGCTGTTCATCGTGACCATGCGGATTTATGTAGAAATTCCCCCTCGGCCGTTCTACTAGAGAGTATTTCCTCAAGTTGTTGGGATGTGTTATGAATGATATTTAGCATAACTTTGTGGATACAATTTCTATCGAGAAGATCTTGTAATGGAGAGCAGCGGTTCAAGAGTTGATCTGCGTTGATTTTGAAGTGAGATTTCTACTGGAGCATCTTCGTTAGATTGCTTGAGTCTTCTTTAGGAGGAAAATTCAGCTTGTGGTTGATGCTATTGATGCCCATATTGAGAGCTTGAAGAAGGGGACAGCAGGTTTGGAGGCCCGTCGTGAGCGCCTACTTTCCAGTGTGATTGCTCCTGACCGTTTGCAAGACAAACCCCTTATTACCGGACTTTGATTATCTACTATGTATTTGGCTACCTCAATTATTCTATAGCTTTCTCTTCTTTTTTTTCTTTTTTTTTTTTCACAGTATACTTATTTTGCTTCATACTTATGACTATTTCTACTAAGTCTAGTATGCTTTTGGTATGTAACTTATTACTACTTTTGCTATAATACTTGATATGCTTTATAGTACCACGTATTTGTATGAATACCTCATTTGCCATTTTCATTTCTTTCTACTTTTTTTTTTCTCGTGACAATGATTTCATTACAAACTACTAAATTACTTTCTTCTGACATAACACCCCTTGCAAGGGGTAGTCACTTAGAGAAAATACAAAAGAGAATAAGAAATAGTAAAATTACTTGACACTTTTCAAGCATAATAGTATTTGAGCCATTTGCCATTGATGGGATCCATCAGATCTTCCCCATTCATTTTGGCTAGGCAATAATATCCACATGCATTAGCTTCCCTTATCACGAAGGGTCCCTTCCATCTTGGTGAAAATTTAGATGGGCCAGCCAGTCCTCTTCTAACGTGTTCTACTGTCCTTAACCATCTGTCCTTCTGTAAATATTCTTTCCTTCATGGCCTTTCCATAGGCTTCCATCATCCTTTGTCTGTACCTGTGGCTGTGCCTTTGGGCCTCTTCCCTCTTTTCATCTAACCCCTCAAAGTCCTCACACCTTTTTGCCAGGAAGGCATCTTTCTTGTTTTCCTTCTTTCGTGCTTAAAGGACCCTTAGGGATGTTATCATCAATTCTACAGGGCTGACAGCTTTTGATCCATATACCAACGAAAAAGGAGAGAATCCTGTGGCAAACTTCTAACGTGTTCTGCTGTCCTTAACCATCTATCCTTTTGTAAATATACTTTCCTTCATGGCCTTCCCATAGGCTTTCATCATCCTTTGTCTGTACCTGCAGTTGTGCCCTTGGGCCTTTTTTCTCTTTTCATCTAACCCCTCAAAGTCCTCACACCTTTTTTCCAGGAAGGCATCTTTCTTGTTTTCCTTCTTTCGTGCCTAAAGGACCCTTAGGGATGGTATCATCAATTCTACAGGGCTGACAGCTTTTGATCCATATACCAACGAAAAAGGAGAGAATCCTGTGGCAAACTTCTAACGTGTTCTGCTGTCTTTATCCATCTGTCCTTCTATAAATATTCTTTCCTTCATGGCCTTCCCATAGGCTTCCATCATCCTTTGTCTGTACTTGCGGTTGTGCCCTTGGGCTTCTTCCCTCTTTTCATCTAACCCTTTAAAGTCCTCACACCTTTTTACCAGGAAGGCATCTTTCTTGTTTTCCTTCTTTCATGCCTAGAGGACCCTTAGGGATGGTATCATCAATTCTACAGGGCTGACAGCTTTTGATCCATATACCAACGAAAAAGGAGAGAATCCTGTGGCAAACTTGGGTGAGCTACGGTAAGCCCATATCACGTCTGCCATGGGTGTGACACATCCTCCACTATACTCATGACTTATCTTGCTAATGATCTTAATAAAAGTCTTGTTTATTGATTCAACTTGCCCATTCTTCTATGGGTAGTATGGCAAAGACTAATGGTGTTTTACTTGGTAGTATTCCAACATATTTCTAACTTCTCTATTTACGAGTATCAATATCACTTATGATCCCTGTGGGGTCTCCTGAATCTTGCAAGTATGGTTTTTTTGATGAAGTTTACTACGATCCCTCGTGTGGCTTTGTGAAGTAGTATTGCTTTGACCCACTTAGTAAAATACTTTATGGCCACCAAAATCCAAATGTTTCCATTTGAGGGAGGATTGACTGATCCCATCAAATCTAGCCCCTAGGTGTGGAATGGCCACTAGGTAACCATACTCTATAAACTTTTGGAATAGGTGTGAATTAGATTTTCTTGTACCTGACACCCATGGAACTTTTTCACAAATTTTGCCACATCTTTCTTCATACTAGGCCAGTAATATCCCATCTACAAGATATATCTGTATAGCTTTTTCCTTCCTTGATGTTCCCCACATTCACCTGAGTGTACTTCCTTTAATATCTCCTTGACTTCCCTGGGCCCTAGGCACTGTAATGGGTCTCTATCATCCTTTTTTAAACCGGATTCCTTCATGCAAGAAATAACATGTTGTAAATCCCTTAAGTTTGTATTGATCTTCATGTTTTTGTGGTAAGGTGTCGTTGGTCAGGTACTCAATAAAAGGACTTTTCCAGTCTTCCTCAATGAATATGGAATAACTTTCTTCCCGACCCATGGCAAGTTGGCAGGCTTCATATTAACTCTGAATTTAATCCGCATCCTTCTTCATATTCGGCCAATTGAAACACGCCTTCTGTAGTCTGCGGTACAAGTTGATCTCCCTATAGAATCCGCAAGTTCTGTTGTGTACTTCTTATAATTTATTATGGGCCTCTCTATGCCCAACGCACCTTCACAGGATTCCTCCTAGCATTTTGCAATATAGTTCCCCTCTTATAAGGACATAATCCTTCACGCTTTTAAACTCTTCTATGGTTCCTTCCCTCAATAGGGCTTCTTTGATGGGGGTCCACCAATCTTTCTCGCATTCCTCTTCTTTTGTGAAGTTTTCTTTGAGCGTTTTAATAATGGGTTGTTTTCTTTTCTTGATTTCTACCATGGCGCTACTTCCTTTAAAGGCTATCTGCATCCCCAATGTGGCTAATGCATTTGCGTACCTGTTCTCACTTCGTTGGGCATGCTCTATCCTAAATGTACAAAACTTCTCTTCCATTCTCAGGGCTAACATCCTGTAAGGGGCCAGGGATGACTCCCTCAAGGAAAAGCTTTCTTTTGCCTAGCAGACTACCAAATTGGAGTCACCTATGACCTTCAAGTGCTAGATTCCCATCTCGAGAGCCATTGCTAGCCCCGTTAAGTACGCCTCGTATTCTACGGTGTTAATTGAGCATGAAAATTCTAACTTGGATGACAGCGCTATGGTTTCTCCTTCTACATGATAGAGAACCATTCTCGTGCCTTTTAAGTTTGCTGTAGAAGAACCATAAAATCTCATGATCCATTCTTCTGTTGCTACTTCTTTTGTAGCCACCTCTCCAAGTACTTGATCATCTAGCGGGAATTCCTCTTTTCTTGAGAATTAGGCCAGCCAATCTGCTATGGCCTAGTTCTTCACCGCTTTAGGCGTTTCTACTTTCAAATCATACTGTGATAACTACAATAGCCATTATGATATTCTGACAGAAAAAATTGTTTGCCATAGAAGTGCCTTAATAGCATGGGACTTTGTGTTGCGTAAACAATAGCTAAGCACACCCTTTCCACTCGGGGATAGCGTGTTTCAGCATCTTTCAAAGCATGACTGACGTAATGCACTAGTTGTTTGATGCCCACTCCGTCTTTCTGGGCTATTAACTCCTCAATAGCTGATGGGCTTGGCGCTAGATAAAGTAATAGTGGTTTCTTGCGGGCTGGTGCCTGTACCATGGGCAAGTTCATCATAATCTACTGTAGCTTTTAGAAAGCTTTCTACTGCCCACCACCCCATTCAAATCTATGCCATTTCTTCAATAACTTCATAAGGGCTAAAGTAATTGACGCTAGCCCAGTATGAACCTTATGATATATGAGACTTTGCCCTAAATCCTCTTCAACTCCTTGATAGTGGACGGTGGCCTCATGGTTGCTATTGCTGTGGTTTTTGCCGGTTCAACATCTATCCCTCTACTGTGGACTAGGAATCCTAAGAATTTCCTAGCAGAACCTCCGAAAGCACACTTCAGTGGATTCATTTTTAGCTTGAAGAGCTTGCACCGCTTGAATACTTTTCTCATGACCTTGACTTGATCCTTTCACTTTCTCGACTTCACCCGAATGTCATCCACATAATCCTCCATTTCACGATGCATCATGTCGTGGAAGATCACAGTCATAGTGCGTTGATAAGTTGCACCTACATTTTTTAGCCCAAAGAGCATTACCGTGTAATAAAAGTTTTTGATTGGTATTCTAAAAGCAATCTTCTCTGCATCCCTGAGTGCCATCCAGATTTGGTTATAGTCGCTGAACCCATCCATGAAAGAAAACATAACATGTCCTATGGTAGAATCTATTAGCAAGTCCATGTTTGGTAGAATAAACTCGTCTTTGGGGCAAGCTCAGTTATGATTTCTAAACTTTACACAGAATCTGATTTGCCCATTTTTTTTTCTTGACAAGTGTGGGCGTAACCCCGCGGGGGGGGGGGGGGGGGTGAGGTGGAAAGGGGAGTATGCCTCGGCCAAGTGGATAGGGGAGGAGAAGGAAAATGGAGTCGCCACCTAGATTAGGTCTAGGAACAATAAATATAGCACCCTTCATGGAAGGACTGATTTGCTACCAGAGAATGCGTCTGGAGTTTAGGTATAGGGATGGGAAGGTGTTAGGCACCCAACCCCACCTGACCCGTGGGTTGGTTCCACTCATTGTGTCTTACGTCTTAATCTTATTAAATGCATATTCAACATTTATCATTCTAGACTCACACACACTCTAGCATACATCTAGCAAACAACATGACACCATATCATCCCAAACCTTAGGATACATCTATAATGCATCTCATCATATCCCAAACCCTAGCATACATTTTTCATACGTGGCATTATATCATATCCAAGGCAGAAAGATAGACATGACAACAATCAAACAACATGATATAGGAATCTAAATATCAAGAACACATCATCCAATCGAACATGTTTTCACTTGTCATCAAGGTAACACCATATGCATGTCTATGTGAATGCATGACTTACCACACTACACCACAACACCTATGTATCAATGCATGATCATGTTATATGCATGTTCATGGTAAAGTAACAAGATTGAAGAAAAACCCTTATCTAACATGGAAAGAACAATCAAAGCAAAAAACATGGAGGTAGAGATTCAAAAGCATAAAACAAGACAAGACCGTGGCATATTATATACGTAAAATAAAGAAACAGAAACAAAAAGGTTTAAATTAGGGTTTTTGGGCATGAGTATGTGTTCGCATACATAGGGCCAGCATACATAGCCTAATTATATGTGTACGCATACTTGAAGTAGAACAAAAACACAAGAACACAGTAGAACAAAAACCTTAAATCTAGCAACCTAGCATGCTTAAAATGATAAAAGAAAGAAAACCTAAACTAAGCAGGCATATTATACCATAAACAAACAAGAAAAATGAGGAAATGAAGATCAAATCATAGAAAATAAAAAGAAAAGGGACTAGAATATTATACCTCAAAACATAAAGCTCCTTAGCTTGATTTTGACCGTTCCCCTCAGTCAATCTATTCACATTGTTTTCAAGTATTTTTCTCAACAGGATGTCCCTTTGGCAGGGGTGAAGCGCTCTTACTATCTCAATGCTTTTTGTCTTTGCATCCTTGCGAGGTACCTCTTGGTGCATGAGACAACTCGTGTGGACCCAAGAACTATTTCAGTGGTCAACAATCTAGGGAGGGGAAGCCTAATTATCATTATCTCGGCCAAAACTCTCAATGGCCTAGATGCAGTTCATAAGGAGGAAGCAACATTCTTTGCAGGGAGTCCCTTTCTTCTCTAGGTATAATCCCTAATTCTTGCCTAGGTTCTCAACCTAGAGGGATTCCTTTAACTTTTGCATAGATTGTCTTTCGGTTTTCAACCCATTGTTGATTCTTATATCGTCTTTGCATATACATTTATTTTTTCTCTCTCTCTTTCTTTTATCTCTCCTTTTATCATGACCGTAAGCTCAATAATAGAGAGATGGATCCTGCTGAGTTCATTGAATTCCTAAAGTGTCTCTCCCCTTTAAGTGTCCAATGGGTGGTGGAATGGTGGTGCATCACAGACATGGTCAATCGTGACTTCAAGGACAACTATGCTCCTTTGGTTGGGCTTCGCCATTGCTCTTACCACTCTACATGCTGCATTGCATGGCAATTTGGTGACCGTCAAGGAGCTCTTAATGATGATGGTTCCTTCCATACCTTGGCATTTATTGAGAGGGTTTTAGGCAGAATCCATGAGACTTGGTCATGGAGGATGATAACTAAGGACATTCGCTTTCCTCAATTCCTCCATCCAACTTTGGGGTACAAGGATTGGCTATCTACTGACATGAGGTGGGGTTCACAGGGAAAAGAAGGCTTACTAGAAGTCCAGTAAAAGGAAAAAGGACCTACTAACTACCTTGATATGCCCCAAATTTTATTTTTCTGCACTTAATGATTGTCATGTCTTTTCTTTTTAGTTTAATAAAGGATTGGAATGTTCCAAATCCCCTATGGAAACAATTTATTATCTTTTAATTTGAGCAATAAGAAAATCAACCATTTTATTTTCTTTGCTTATTGTCTTTATTTTTATTTTTCTTTTCTTTTTTTCTTTGCCATGTAACTTTTCCCCATGACGTCCTTGTGGGAATTTTCACCATGCCCATGGTCTTTGGCCCATATCTTTTCCCTAGATTTCCCTTTCAATTTTTCAACCTAGTGGGGTTTCTCTGCCTTAACTTTTACCTAGGCTGCCATTTCGGGTTTTCAACCTAGCAGGATATTTTTCTTTTTCAAATGTTATACATTCCATGTGTTTTGAAAAGGTATCATGTATGAATTTTAATGGTTGAAAAATGGGGGTTTGGATCGGCTTTTAGACGATGTGGGATTCATTCTAAAACCCATTTTTAACATAGAAAAACTTTCCTTTCGTAGTTTTTAGAACCCTAGCATGCGTACGCATGCCCATGTATGCGTACGTAGAGCTTGAGCATGCGTGCGCATACACGTGTGCATACGCAGAGCTTGAGTATACGCAGAGCTTGCACATGCGTGCGCATACACAGAGCTTTTGCATGCATGAGCATGTGTGGTCTTTATTTTCCAAAAATAGCTTATTTGATTTATAAAAAGAGTTATGTTTCCCAAAAATACTTTCCTTAAGTCAATTTCAATCTGATCAGGCCCTAAACCAACCTTGGGCTTTAGAATACATCATTGGGGAGCGAAGGCCCAAGTCGTAAGAGGTAGAAAATGCGGTGTCTACACCAGAGTAGCTAAAGCATTTGTAAATTGGTCTTGAGCTCTAAGGATGGAAATATACTTAATATTGTTAAAGGTTTTGGTCAAATCACCTAAATATTGTTGATAAGATTTCAAGTGTTCTTATTTCACCTTCCACAACTTTTGTGCTTGGGCTTTGACCAAAGTTGAATCTCCAAAGACTTCTGCCTCTTTTACCCCTAACTCTAAAAAATCTCTAAGACTTTTGCCATGTTGTTGGTTGCCTCAAAATTCAACTTGATTGCCAAAGGTATGTGAGATCTATTGGGGTTAATCAAAAGTACTCATATCCCATTTCCATATTGGTTCATAGCTCCATCAAAATACATCTTCTATGCACCTAGTTCGATGTCCAAAATATCCTCGTCTGGGAAATCCTCTTTACCATTCTTTCCTTTTATAGGGTTCTTGGCACAAATGTCTGATACGACGCTTCCTTTGATGGTTTTTATTGCCATATACTTCAAATCAAATTCAGCTAATAAGATCAACCATCTCGATAACCTTCCACTTAGGGCGGGCTTCTTAAGCAGATACTTCAATAGATCCATTCTAGCTACTATCCATATCTAGAATGGTAGGATGATGTGTCTCAATTTCAACACGGCCCGCACGAGAGCAAAGCATGACTTTTCTATAGGAGTGTATCTAGTCTCATAATCATGGAACCTCTTGCTCAAGTAATAAAAAACTATCTCATTCTTATCATCATCCTCTTATGCAAGCGTACTCCTAACCACGTTTTCTATGATTGAGAGATAAAGGAGTAGTGGCTTTCCATGTTTTAGGGGTACTAGGATGGGTGAATGGAGAAGATGTTCCTTGATAAGCTCCTAGGCTTTTTGACACTTATCATTCTAGGCATGGGGTTCATTCTTCCTTAAGTGCTTGAAGATGGGCTCTCAAGTAGAGTTGAGTTTCGCGATGAATCGGCTAATGTACTATAATCGACCTAAGACCTTTTTATCTCTTTCTCACTCTTGGGTGGAGGCATATCCAAGGTGGCTTTAATCTTTGATGGGTCAACCTCTATTCCTCTATCACTTACCAAGAAGCCTAGAAATTTTCCTGTAGTTACTCCAAAGCTTCATTTTTGTGGATTCAGTCTCAGTCTATATTCTTTAATCCTTTCTAAAAACTTCCTTAGGTTAGTGATGTGCCCCTCTCTATCCTTGGATTTTACTATCATATCATCAACATATACTTTAACCTCATTGGACATCAAGTCATGTAGTAGGGATGTAACCATTCTTTGATAGGTCAAACCCACATTCTTGAGCCCAAATGGCATTAGTGATGAAGGTGGCCTTGGTCATGTCCATAGGAGCCATCTTGATTTGGTTATATCCTGAGAAACCATCCATGAAAGACATCAAGGCACTACCAACTATATTATCCACTAAGACGTCTATATGAGGAAGAAGGAAATCATCCTTAGTACAAGCCTTGTTTAAATCCCTAAAGTCCATGCACATCCTCACTTTTCCATCCTTCTTGGGTATAGGCACCCTTTATGGAGGGACTAATCTACTACCAAAGCACGCGTCAGGAGTTTAGGTATGGGGATGGGAAGGTGTTAAGCACCCAACTCCACCCGACCCATAGGTTAGCTTCCACTCATTGTGTCTTACGTCTTAATCTTATTAAAGACATATTCAACATTTATCATTCTAGACTCAAATACACACTAGCATACATCTAGCAAACAACATGGCATCATATCATCCTAAACCCTATAATACATCTATCATGCATCTTATCATATCCCAAACCCTAGCATGCGTCTATCATGCATGGCATTATATCATATCTAAGGCAGAAACATAAACATGGCAGTAGTCAAACAACATGTTATAGGCATCTAAACATCAAGAACACATCATCCAACCGAGCATGTTCACACTCATCGTCAAGGTAACACCATATGCATGTCCATGTGAATGCATGACTTACCTTACTGCACCACAGCACCTATGCGTCAATGCATGATCATGTTATATGCATGTTCATGGTAAAGCAACAAGATTGAAGAAAAACCCTAATCTAAAATGGAAAGAAAAAACAAAGCAAAAAAAAAAATGGAGGCAGAGATTCATAAGCATAAAACAAGACAAGGCAGAGGCATATTATATAAGTAAAATAAAGAAACAGAAACAAAAAGGTTATGATTAGGGTTTCTGGGAATGAGTATGCGTGCGCATACACAGAGCCAGTGTACGTAGCCCAGTTAATGTGTACTTATACTTCGAGTATGCCTGCGCATGCCGAATGCATGCATACACGTACACGCCTTAAAGCCTAACCTAGAAACATAAGAACACAGTAGAACAGAAACCTTAAATCTAGGAACCTAGCATGCTCAAAACGATAGGACAAAGAAAACCTAAACTAAGCAAGCATATTATGACATAAATAAACAAGAAAAATGAGGAAATGAAGATCAAACCGAAGAAAAGAAAAAGAAAAGGAACTAGAACATTATACCTCAAAATGTAAAACTCTTTAGCTTGATTTTGACCGTTCCCTTCAATCAATCTATTCACAATCAAATAAAGAAGTGATTAGTAAACTTGAAACTTGAAGATTAAGGCCAGAAAAGGCCTCAATCAGAAAAATATTGACTTGAGGATGTTTTGTGAAAAACTCCTTCCTTGATTCACTATTTCTAGTGAATCTTGTGTTTTCCCTTAGGATTTTCTTTGTGTTTTGAAAAGGTACCATGTATGGCTTTTTATAGTCAGAAAATAGGGTGTTTGGAACGGCTCCCAGACAGTGTAGGATTCGTTCCAAACCAAGTTTTAAATGCAGAAAACTTGCCTTTCATAGTTTCTAGAACCCTAGCATGTGCACACATGCCCGTGTATGTGAACACATATATGAAGCATGCGCACACAAGTTTGAAGCATGTGTGCGCATAAGTGTGTGTGCATATGCATGCCCTAGGGTTTCCATGGCCTTTCTTTCCCAAAAATAGCTTATTTAGTTCATAAAAGAGTCATATTTTTCCAAAAGCACTTTCCTCAAGTCAATTTCAATCTGATCGAGTCCTAAACCAACCTTGGGCTTTAGAATTCCAACAACATTGGGGAGCGGGAGCCTAAGTCGTAAAGGGTACAAAATACAGTGTCTACAACAAGCACAATATTGGACAACCACCTCGGATGTTGGATCGACTTAATGAATCCAACTGCAAGCAACTTCTGCACCTCTTGCACTGTTTGTGCGTCCATGTCAGTGAGGAATACTCTAGCTGGCTGGGCAACTAGCTTGGTCCCAAGCTCTACCTCTACGTTAAATGTGTGCACAACCAAATTCAGATCTAGTCCAGGCATCTTGTTGTACTCCCACGCAAACACATCTTTGAACTCCTTCGACAGCTAGACTAGGCTTATCTTTTCTTCCTTGGTTAGCTTCAAGCTAATTAAGATAGGCCTAGGTTTCTACAGGTTATTACTCAAATCTACCTTTTTAAGCTTTTCTTTTGTGGACACTTGCACCTCCGTTTTTGTGACCATCACTTTCCCTTCTTCTAACTTATTTTCTTCCTTCGTAGTCTCTTGGGTTGTGTAGCATATTGAGGGCTTATGCTTTGTGTGGGCGCAAATGAGAGTATGCCCCGGCCGAGTGGACTATGGCGGAGAAAAATGGAGTCGCCACCTAGATTAGGTCTAGGAACCATATTGGGCCTTTTGGACCAATCAGTTACATACATGGGTCCACACACCAGATTATGGGTTCGGAGTTTGGGTACAGCTTGGGAAGGTGTTAGGCACCCAAGTTCGCTCGGCTTGTGGGTTGACTTCCATTATGTGTTGCTAGGCCATATTTTATTAAAGAGTTTATTCAGAGAGCCGTAATCCTTAACCTAAACATACATAATGCACTTAAGGAAATAACAAACACAACATATTAAACATCACATCATAATATAAAAGGAAACAAATAAAACACAATCAAACATATTATATTAAAAAAGGAAAAGATAACAATTAAATCATACACATAAGAAAAGATTATGAAATAAACCAAATATAGGAAAAAGACTCAAACAAGCATGGTAAATAATTAAGCATGAATAATTAAACTAAAACAGAGTCAAACAAAATCAAACTATATGTGAAAAATGATTAAAACAAATAAAAACAAGATTTTGCCCTAATATGGGTTTGAGGTGCGTACACATACTCAACTATGCACACACATACTTGATGATGCGTACACATCCTTTAGCATAGATCCAAAAAATTAAATTTTTATTGATTTAATCATTCAAAGATATTAAGGCAGAAATCAAACAAGCACGTTAGAACCCTAAACACTAAACTTACATAAAGCAAATAAAACAAACATCCATATAAACAAATAAACATGAAACAAAATCAAGTAAATATACTAAACTAACATAACATAAATAAACATGTTGAACTTAAGAGGAATCATGTAAGATTAAATTAAAGAAACAAAAGGGAACAAAAGCAAAATATAACTAAAGATCACAATAGTAGTTAGTAATCATAACTCAAGAACAAAAGCTTTTGAAAAGGTTTTAGAAAACAGTTTGGTAAACAAACTTTCTACCTTAGAACTAACTAAAGAGAGCTTTTTTGTTTGTAAAAAACGTGCTTAGGTGCTGTGTTGTGTGTTTGGAAAAGAGAACTAGGGTTTTTGAGAAGATGGAGGCCAAAAAATAACTCTCTTTAGCTAAGGTTTTGATTAGAAGTATAAGTTGAGTATTTATAAGTTAAAATTAGGGTTTTTGGGGGGGGGGGGGGGGGGGTTTATAATGGTCTTTGGACATTCCCAAGGGTCAAGGGGCCAGCCCAAATAAAATAATGATGTTTTGGGCTTTTAAAAATGAAGTTCCATAGCCTAGAAAAATCAGCTTACATACGCATCTTTCGAGGGTCCGCACCCAACCTTGATTCATGCATACGCATGCCCTAATTCCTAACAGTTTTGAAGGCCCGACTTCAAATAGTCATATTGAAAACTTTGTATTCAAATTGAAAACCAGGATCTCTACTTGCCAATAAAATAAACTTGACTTAAATAGTATTTGTAGATCAAAAGTTATGGTAATGAAAGTTAGTAAAGGGAATTTTTTAGAATCGTTTTTAACGCGATTTAAGCACTTTTGAGTTGTGATTACTTTCAAAATATTATGAACTATTTAAATACCCTTGGTTGACATATTTAAAGCTCATCATTAGGACCGGGGATCAAAATTTATTAACGGGTACAAAATGAGGTGTCTACACTTGGGCCCTCTTTCGTTTCCTATAGGCCGCCAGTGGGTCCCGTGCACTTTCACAATTTATATATTATCCTTCCGTCAGGAATTTTGACCTTGATGTAGCGTGGTAAACTACCTGATTCTATGGTTGGCGCTTCCTTTCTTTTTCCTTTTTCTATCTAATAGCTCCCTCAAATCTGTCTCTGGGTCATTCTCAACGTCATCCCATCTAGGTTCGAAGGTACCTGAAGGCATGGAGACCGAGCTTTCTCCTGATGGTGCCCATTCGTCATAGAATATAGTCTCTACTAGATGGGCTTCTTCTTGTTCGAAAGGAGATGTATTTGCGGCTATTCAAATTGTTCTGCCATTAAGCCTTCCTTTCATACATTGGTGGTATGTTGATAGGATAAGGTGATGCTTGTGTAGCCACGGCCGTCCTAATAGGATATGATACAAAACTTCTATCCTCACTGCATGAAAGCGAGTCAAGGAGGCTATGAGGCCTACCCTTAACCACTGCTATATATACCTAGCCATGTAATCTCCTCTTCCTCTAAACCCCATTACCTCCATTAGGAATCCCAAGATCTTGCTTTTTGGTATTTCTGCTGCTTATAAAGTACTAAGTGGTATGAGATTCACTGAAGTACTAGTGTCCACTAATGCTCGCTTGATAGGAATTTGATTTATTGAGGCCGCCAGATAAAGTGGCCTCCTGTGGTCTAGGTATTTCACTTCCATGTCCACTTCACTGAAGGTGATTTCATTGGTATCTTCTTGAAAGGCCCTGTTAAGCCGAGTTTCTGAGGTAAGGCATTCAAGCCTCGTTCCTAAAGCAATACTAACCAGGGCTTTTATGGCCAATTTGCTCTCACTATCTAAGAACTCAAGCTGATCAAATGGATCTTTGAATCGAGGACTTTTTTGCAAGGTTATGATAACATTCGATGGTAGTGTAGGCCTTTCCTTCTCGTCATCACCAAGGTTTGCACAAATAACTATCGCTACAACCTCCTTTCCTTTGTGGTTGGGGAGTAGATTCCTCTGAACTTCTGGCTGAGAGAACTCGAGAGTGCCTTCCTTCATCCTTCGGTGGACCATTTTGCAAAGCACCTAGCATTCTACGATAGGATGCTGTACATAGCAGTGCAAACGGCAGAAATGAGGGTCCCCCTATTCTTCCTCCGTGGGTTCCCTAGATACATGGTTAGGCTTAAGGACTCCATATGCGATCCATTTGTCTAAAAGCATGTCTAGTTCTTTTAGTATGCAAGGTATCGATGGAGGACTCTCGTACTCCTTCCCTTCTAGTCTATTTCTCTTTTCTCCCGTGGACACTACCATGGCTTGTGGAACTAACTTCTGCTTTTTTGGCTTTTTTTAGCTGAGCTTGACTAACTAGGTTGTCTTTCTGGCTTTCTACAGTAGCTGGGAAAATTGTGCAATGTCTAAGTTTTCTAGGATAGCTTTGTATTCCATAATCATATTGTCTATGTACATCTCCACTAGTGTTTTTTTTTTTTTTTTTTTTTTTTCATAATGGTCATAGCAGTCGAGGGCTATGTCTCTAAACCTCTTAATGTATTCCTAGAGGTCCTTTCCGGTCTTCTATTTTGTGCTTTGAAGGGTTGCTAGCATAATAGTCTCCTCCCCATGGAAGTGTTTTCTGTAGAAAACATCCACCATGTCATCCCAAGTGGGAATGGATCCTGGCCTTAAGCTAGTGTATCAAGTGTAGGCACAGTCACTTGGGGACTTTGAAAATTTGCTAGACAGGTGTCCTTGTCTCCTACATAGCATCCCATTGTATCTAGAAACTTGCTTTCGTGCTTGATAAGACTTCCCTTCCTGCCATCGTATTGGGAGAATGTTGGCGGCTCGTACTTATCAGGGTAAGGCTTGTTAAGCAACTTTATTGGGTATGGTGACCTCTTTAGGAAAAGTATTTCCTTTGGCATTTCGGCCTTCTCCCTTTTTGGCATTGCCGCTACATTCGCCATGGTCATAAATTGGGGATCCGCATTCTGCAGGCATCCACCTTCTAGAGTTTCTTCCTTGTCTGTCACATTCTCAGGATTGTGTTGACTACCCTTTTCTTTGGTCTTGTCAGCTTTTAGCTGGCGAATTTCTTCTATCAGTTGCTGTGGAGTGTGCTGCATTAACTGCATCATTTCAATAAAAAGGTTGGCATTATCTCCAGGATTCCTCTGCAGTTGCTGCTGTCCAGCCCTCAGACTAGTTGCTTCTTCTCCTTGGTTAGGCCAATGGGGGCTAGCTGGTCAAGACTTTGTTGAAAGGGTATGACGCTCATATTCCATGTTGTCTTTGATCTTGGGGGCATGGCTTGCGAGGGTTTTGTGGTCCTTACTCTGTTCTCCCCTTTCTGTTTCCCAACTCGCCAAAGAAGTCGGCAACTTAATGTGGTGGGTTTTATGTCAACAGGCTGAAGCCTATCTTGCTATGCCCAGGCCAATCTTGCTGTGGGTCGGGAAATTGGGCCTAGCCCAATATTCTAGCTGGATCGTGCTATGGACTAGTTTGTGCACAAGCCTAGCATCCAAGAACAGAGACAACAAAGATAAATAAATACATATGCACTTTACTTTGCAGATGTTAGCACACGTTTTATGGATTTAAGAGTAAATCCCTTACAGCAGAAAGTTAGCCATAGCAAATGGATTAGTTACAGAAGGAATATTCAGTTAGTGGAACAACTGATACAACAAATATAATAAAGATGCTACATCAGAGCAACTGATACCACAAATATAATAAAGATGCTACATCAGAACAATTCATACAGAAAATATGATAAAGATACTACAACAGAACAACTGATACAACAAAATATAATAAATTTCCAGTAGGTAAAGTTATTGTGTGCAAAAGTTTGTAATAAGAATGAGATGTTGAATCCTCTAGTAGGAAGTGAACCAAAGAGAACCCAAATCCCAACCTGAACAACCTTACTATTGGACTATGCCATTAAAGTTGTGCATTCTGGGGAATGGGCCTAGATGGCTACTCATTGCTCCTTCTGGAATTTCAAAGAGTAGGTTTGCTTAAAAGGGAGGAAAAAGATTTCCTATTGATGCATGCCTTTTTGCCGTGCTTACTCTTTTTCTTTCTTCTTTGTTATTTTTCTTTCATTTGTAGCTACTATTCCTATTTATACTGGATTAATCTTATTGAATTTCTTTAATTTACACATAGGGGTTCACCAACTATTTCTGGTTTACTGTGGACACCCTTTTAAAGTTGCCCACCAACCCATTAGTTGCCCGTCCACTACCACAACTAGATATGCCAAATGTATTCTCTTTCTTGCTCTACTTGTGACATGACAAATTTCCCTTTTGTTCAATCTTGGTATAAGCATTTCCTCTTTATTTGAATGGATAAGGCCTTGGGGTTTTTCCTTACCTACCTCTCTAGCATGCATTGAGTGGTCCCAGTCGTCTACCACATCTTTTGGGCAAAATGCCATCCCAACAAAGCATTTTCCTAAAAAAGGCCTTGGCTGGAAACTAAAAATAGGCTCTTTCCCCCCTCTACCAAACCACATCCTCTGAATCCCTTCACCGTGTGTCCACTTCTCTTGTATTTGTTAAGCACAAGTTAGTAGTGCTACAGTTGCTGTGTGCTTGCTCCACTACTTCCCCATTTTTGTTTTCTTTCATTCCCATACCATTTCTGCCGTTGCAAGTTAGTTTTTTGTTGTTGGAAAAACATGGTTTGTATCGTATACAAAACATATGCAGCTGAAAATTAACGGATCTACTTCATTCGCAATTGATAACATGAACTATGTAAATTTTAGGATTTAAGAACAAGAGAGCGTACCTTAGTGCGGTGAAATTCAAAACCAGAGATTAGAAGTACTTGGGAACACTTTAATCTTCACTCCAATTCCACTTATGCCCAAGAAGTGTAGTTTCTAAATTAGTTTATATGTATGTGTTCAAGGGAGAATAAGAGAGTGGCTTACACTCACATACATACCATTTCATTCTCTTATAAAATTCTGTACGTTTCTCTCCTTATATTTAACTAATTATTTAATTGGGCTAGCCTTTTGGGCCATTCCAATTGGGCTTTAGTATGTGGCTTGGAGTGGGACCAAAATGGACAAATAAGACACTAGTTTTAATGGGTTTTGAGCCTTTCTGCCAACTCTTGACAAGCCCAAAATTACCATTAATTATATTTAATACCACTATATAAATATAATTGCACTCTAGACCTTATTAATAAATTATATCCCCTTCATTAAAATATTTGTAGTAATACAAAGTCATGAATGTTGACTGCAACTTTGAAGATTACTACATCTTAATTCTTGAGTACCCGGTTTAGTCCTTTAAGTTATTCATCATATATTTATGAAATCCAATTTCGTAAGTATATACTTTAGTAACTCCTTACTAAAGTGGTTAGGCCTAATACTCTGAATAACCAAACCCATTAAACTTATCTCAAAAGAATATTTTATATCTCTATTAATAGATTATAAATTCCATCTTAAGAATATACGTTCCTTCAACACTAAATGTGGTTGCCCAACATACTGAGATTTTGATTGTGACTTTAGATTACACTTCTGATATACCAAAGCAACCTACACTTCATGATCAGGTTCATTATTCTCTCAGGATTAAGAGCTGATGCAAATAGAAGTCGTGAGATTTATTATTCATTTGATAGTCGTTAGTAGAATAATAAATCTCAAAGCAATCTAGTTCAATATGTCTTAACACTTAAAACATATCAACATATCAACTAGAAGTCTCCATTTTCGTGATCAAGACAAATCTATTGGAAAATCTGGTTTTATATCTCATACAAAACGCACAGTGGAAGCAACAAACACGGATCTACTTCAATAATGAATGATAAACATGTAACCATTAATTCTAGAATAAAGAAAAAGATGCGTACCTTGATGCAGTGAAATTCAAAACAAAGATCAAACGTTCTTGGGAAGACTTTTAATCTTCACTCCAATTCCACTTGATGCCCAAGATGTGTGGTCTCTCAATTGGTAACTAAGGGATCATTAGAGAGTGACAAAAACTCACATATACACCATTTCACAATGATGTTACTCTCTAAAATATTATGAACGTTTTTCCCTTTTGTATCTAACCAATTATCTAATTGGGCTGGCCTTTTGGGCCTTTCCAATTGGGCTTAAGTGTGTGGCTTGGAGTGGGACCAAAAGGGACCAATAAGACACTAGCTCCAATGGGCCTTGGGCTTTTCTGTCAACTCTTGACAAGACCAAAGTTACCATTAACTATATTTAATACCATTATATAAATATAGTTGCACTCTAGGCCTTATCAATAAATTATTTCCCAAGACTTTATTATACATTCAACCCCTTCATTAAAATATTCGTAGTAATACAAAGTCATAAATATAGACTGCCACTTTAAAGATTACTACATCTTAATCCTTGAGTACCCGGTTTAATCCTTTATGTTATTCATCATATATTTATGAAATCCAATTTCATAAATATATACTTTAGTAACTCCTTACTAAAATGGTTGGGCCCAACACTCTGAATAACTAAATCCATTAAACTTATCTCAAAGGAATATTTTATATCTCCGTGAAGAGATTATGAATTCCATCTTGAGAATATATGTTCCATCAACACTAAATATGGTTGCCCAACATACTGAGGTTTTGACCATAACTTATAGATCTCACTCCTGATATATCAAAGCAACCTACATCTTATGATCAGGTCCATTATCCTCTCAGGATTTAAAGTTGATGTAAATAGAAGTCGTGAGATTTATTATTCATTTGACAGTCATTAGAATAATAATAAATCTCACAGCGGTCCAGTTCAATATGTCTTAACTCTTAAAACATATCAACATACCAACTAGAAATCTCCATTTCCATGATCAAGACAAATCATCGTAGTTGATATGTTATAGTCTTCGCAGATGAAATGTCCAAATTCATCACCGACTATGAACTAAAACTATGAGTTTACAAAGAACTTGTGATTTATATCTTTCTGTGACTTTTCACATAAATCACATACTATGCATCTCATGGACTAAGATAATGTCCCATTAGTTCATAAATAGTCTCATATGATTAAACAATTTAATTATTTATGACATGCCAATAAATTGGATTTTAGGGCACAAACCCTAACAAAATCACCTTAGTTGATATGTTATAGTTTTCGTAGATGAAGTACCTAATTTCATCACCGACTATGAACTAAAATTCTGAGTTTACAAAGAACTTGTGACTTATATCTTTTGTGACTAAATCACATACTATGCATCTCATGGACTATATGATAATGTCCAAATATTCATGTTACCATTATTTTAAATAATAATAAAACAACTTTATTAACCATAACATAATGTCATACATAGCATCATACAATAGGATTTAAAGGGCACATATCCTAATATTGTTTTCTTCCTACTACATGTCCCTTCTACCCATGTTTATCGTTTATGAAAAGAACATCGTGGGTTTTCTTCCTGGGCTTGCTTTGTCTCCTGCTGTCCTTTCTTGGGCTAGTGGGTTCGCTTGGCATGACTTCCTGCTAGACTAGCCCATTTGTCTTTTATCCCTTTCCTTCATCCTTCCTCGAGCCTTTATGACCTATTAGCTTTCACTTTACTTTTCTTTTACCACTCACTATGCCAGTGGCGCTATTGGCCCACTAAGCTTTACCTCTTTCTTTAGGCTCTCACGGCCTGTTTACCTCACTTTTACCTTTTATTGCATTTGTGGGCCTACTGGCCCACTGGACCTTATTTCCAACTCTAAGCAAATTCTAATGAAAGCCAACAAGTGAAAGATGAGAGCTTTATTGTAAATTAGCTAAAGCCCAATGAAACAAGGGGCAAGGTTCTTAAGAGGAAAGGGGGTGACTTGTGTAATTGGGCTTTCATTAAAATGGACTTAAAGATTTTCTAAGAATATCTAAGATCATACAAAGGACCCTTTAATTAGGACATGGACTTAATAAAATGGGACTTCTTTTCAGGCATCATTGCACCACCAAGATCAAGAAAGCACATCCCTACTCCAATTTAGGTCTGAGAAAAGAATGGAAGATGTTTGGTCGAGATTGAGGAAACTTGTCAATAAGAGGTATCTCAAGGAGAAGTATCTCAAGAAGAAATGGCCACTCCAATTGATAATGAGACCGCATAAAAGATATTCAAGGCAATAGAAGAGCAAAACGATGTTCTCAAGAAAATGGGGGTTGCCTTACCAAGCTAGAAGAGACCAAACTCAACAAGCCCATACATGTAGAGAATTATGATGAAGAAGAAGGAGAGGATTGGGATGAAAAGGATCAGGTTGAATATGAAAGGAAAAAGCAATTTGAGAAGCTCACCATGGAAACCATGGCTATGAAAGAAAAGATGGAGAAGATGTAACTAGCCTTTCACAAGGCCCAAGGGATGGATGATTGTCTCTACAATATGGGTGGCATAAGCTCCAAGACTCTTATTGCATTGTCTCCAAAGTTCAAGATTTCTGATGTGAAAAATTTTGATGGGACTGGAGACCCAGAGCAACATGTTAGAAGGTATTTAAGAATTGCTGAAATGAAGGGGTTGGATGAGAAGCAAACTTTGCATGCATTTCCTCTCTCACGTAAGGGAGGTGCATCTAGGTGGTACTATAGCTTGGACCTAAGTATAACCAAGGCGTGGAAAAAACTAGTTGAATCTCACACTCATGCCTAGTCCTGTACCTCATACTTTGAATCTTAATGAGTATTTCCACTTCCATCAGAAATCTGGCCACAAAACTGACAATTGCTTCCACCTTAAACATGAAATACAGGACCTCATAGACAATAGAACCCTCCCAAATCAAAACATCATCACCAAGCCTAACATTAGGAAGAACCTTTTGCTTAATTATCATCGAGCTCATCCTCTATATCAGGATTGGGTACAAATAGATGAGTTCGAGTGGGAATGTTCAAAGTTGATAGAAACTATGGAAGTTAATGCAGTCGAAGTCCAAGGGATATGGGATGAAGAAGATGAGATGTTGAAAAGTGAGGTGGCTGTATGGGGGATACTCTATAAAGGAATGGCTGAGTTAAAGAAGAGAGTCCTTGAAGACAATGTAGCAAACATTACTAGGAGTGGGAAACATTATAAGCCATTTATTTAGAGAATAATCACCCTGGTAGGAACATAGGAAAAGGGTCCAAACCCATGGAACCCAAGGGGAAAGAAGAGAAAGAGGAAGAAGGTAAGGTCTTGACCCAATCAAAGAAAACTCAAGCTCATGTGTCCGTATGGGGCTTGTTGATGGCTTCTCACAAGTGTCGTAGTGTTCTCTTGGATGATTTGAATGGAAAGGAAGTGCCCATCGAAACTACTCCACAATAAGTGCTAGCTCTCATGGGGGTTGAGGCTCCATCTCGCCCTTCCCTCACATTTTCCGATGAAGAACTCCCTCCTGAAGGAGCTACCCACACTAGGCCATTGCAAGTTACCATTGAGTGCATGGGTGCCAAGGTTCCAATTGTACTACTAATAACAGATCTGCATTGAATATATGCCCATTTAGGACCGCTCTCACCATTGGGCTAGATGTGGAGACAATCATCCATTCTCCTTTAACTGTTAGGGCATATGACAATACTTCAAGGAAGGTTATAAGAACTTTCAAAGCTCCTTGTAAGATTGGTCCATTGGAGACAATTTTGGAATTCCACGTGATGGACATCACTCCTAACTACAACCTCTTCTTAAGAAAAGCATGGCTTCATCCCATTGGGGCTATTCCTTCCACTTTACACCAAAAAATAAAGATCCCATGGAGAGGAGGGATTGCTATGGTGCTAGGTGATAGTGAAATCCTAGCCTCCGTTTGTGGACTTGAAGAAGGAGGAAGTGAGCTTCAAATGAGTGGTTTTGAGTTTATGAACATGACTGACTATGGATTAAAGGATGAAAGGTACACCACAGATTTGCTCCCATATTGTAGCTATAAGGTGATTGCAATGATGAAAAACATAGGGTACATACCTGGTATGGGTCTCGGAAAAGAAGGAAGAGAGGTGGTGGAATTCCCTGACTTCAAGACTCAACTCACCAAAGAAGGTTTAGGATTCTTTGAAAACTATGATGGAATCAAAAAGAACTTCAGTATTCTAAATCGGAATTTTATGAAAGAAGGATGGAAAAGTGAATCTTGGATGGGAAATATTCTTCAATGAGAAGCTCAGCTTCAAGGAGAAACCTACTATGGTGATCAAAGAAATTCAAGAAAAAGTCAATTAGATGGACTACATGGATGCTGAGGCAATGAAGACTATGTTGAAAGAGGAGGAGGATGTGCTTGCCATCACTATTGAGAAGCCAAGTGATCCTTTTTGTTAGGGAAATATTTTATGTAATTGGCTAATCCAATGACAAAATGCACTTTACTTGTAATTGGGTAGATCTAGGATGAGTTTAAGACTTCAAGAAACATGTTGTTCAAGTCAATTGTTAAAGCTATGAAGATTTGACCAAGAAACAAGTGAAGAAGAGTTGTTCATTAAATCTCAACAACAATCTCAACATAAAGACTTCTATTGAGATTTAATGTTGAAGCTTAACAGAAGCTCGACATAAGCTGTATCTGTTGAGAATTATGAAATCAGAAATTCCAGATATGATTTTCAGCCAATGCTTATGTATTTGTGTAGGGTTTCTTTTCTCACAACCCTAAACATATATAAGGATTTTTTAAAGGCCATCACAAGAGATTGAGTGACCGAATGCAAAAAATGGCCTAGTTCATTATTCTCTCTGTACAAGCTACTATATCTTTACGCCAAGGGTTTTGTGACCAAGGAGCTTCCTGATCTTTATTGTTGATGAGCTGAAGAACTTTGCAGCCAATAATCTTCTTCAAGTTGGTGAGTTAGTCACGTATTGGGATTCGCCCATCATTGGTTAGTCATGTACTAGGATTTGTGCATTAAACGAAGAGATTGCTGCTACAATACAAGTCCAATTGGGTATTGGGGTAAGGGTTCAATTGTAGCTTGGTATATCGGGATAGGCCAAAGGGCTTGGTAAGATTCCCTATACTTGTAATTGCTTGTGATTGATAATAATGGATTCTCGAGAGTGGTAACCTTAAATTCACCCGGTGGATTTTTGCCTCCGTGGTTTTCCCTATTTGTAAACAAATAATCTCCGTCAAATTTATTTCCCGCTGCATTTAGTTATTTAGCGATTTGTTTGTGCTACCACACCATTGCATGTAATTTGACTAATTAATTAACTTGGGTAATTAATTAATTTGCAAGGAGTCAATTCATTTTGCCTTATCAAGTGGTATTAGAGCAGGCACACTTTGATTAGGTTTAATCATTGCTGTGTGATCCATTGACTCTTATTTGTCATGGATAAAGGACAGTCTCTTATTATACCTCTCTAAATGACCTATGAAGGAACTAAGGCTGTTAAAGATTCCAAGCTTCAAAGGCTTACTACAAGCTTTGAGGAGATCAAAATGGAGGAGGATGAGTCATTCGATGAGTTCTATGCCAAACTCAAGGACATAGTCAATTCAGCCTTTAATCTTGAGGAAACTATTCTCGAACCCAAGGTCGTAAGAAAGGTGTTAAGGTCTCTGCTTGAAAGATTTCACGCCAAGAACACTGCCATTGAAGAATCAAAGGATATTGACTCTATTCCTTTGACATAATTGATTGGAAATTTGCAAACCAATTAATTGGGTTTGACTAGACTTAGGGAAGGAACCAAATGTAAGAGTAAGGCAATGAAGGCCAAAAGTAATGAGACTGAGTAGTCTTCAGATGATGAAGATTCCAAGATGAAGTCCGACATCACTAGGCAGTTCAAGAAGTTCATGAAGAATGCCAATGTGAAAGGTTTTGATAAGGACCGTAAGCAATTCAGTTCTTCACAATTCAAAAGTTAAGACAGATGGAAGAAAGATGCTAAGGATGGCAGTTAGTATACCATTCCCTTTGGACCAAAGTGCATCGGATGTCAAGGTTTTGGACATATGAAACTAGAATGTCCATCATATCTAAAGTCAATTGGAAAAAGTAAGGCTCTAGCTGCTACCTCGAGTGATACTAAGCCTGATATTAAGTCAGATGACAGTGATGACAAGGGAATCTTGAGCGCTTTCACTACCACAGTGGATCCTACCAAGGGGATCATAGAAGCAATGGATGAAGAAAAGGACTTGGTGGAATCTAAGTTTGAGAAAATGGATAAACAAGATGACATCCATACAACCTATGCAAAATTATACAAGGTTTCTAAAAAGCTTGAGAAACTATATAGGCTGGCCACCAAGATGCTAACAAGCGATGTAGAGCTAGATCGAGAGGAGCTTTCTACCAAGGTTGATGAAGCTAGTCAAACCATTGGAGCTTTGAGGTTTAAGAATGACTTCCTTTTTGAAAGGATAAAGAAGCTTGAGGTGGAGTTATTCCAGGTCAGAGCTTAATTGGAGAGGACTTCCAGTGAAAAACTCGATGAGCTGTTGAGTTTTCAGAAAGATGCTTCTGACAAAACCGGCTTGGGGTATGATTTCTCTTCTCCTAATATTGCCTCCTCTAGTACAACTGTGTTTATCTCACCTGATGATCATGTTAATTCTGAGAACAATGAATCTAAAACTGAGACATCTAGTGAGAACATAGATAAAGGCAAATCTATCCTAGGAGCACCCCCTAAGATTGAAAAGAAAGAGACTAGAAGCCCTAGGACTAAGAAGGAAAAAACAAAAAGTCTTAACAAAAGAAGCCACATTTTTGCCATCACTGTAGACCTTCAGGTGTAGGAAAAATACATGTTTGTATTGCATACAAAACTTACGTAGCGAAAAAATTAACGGATCTACTTCATTCGTAATTGATAACATGTACTATGTAATTTTCAGAATATAAGAACAACAAAGTGTACCTTGGTGCGGTGAAATTCAAAATCAAAGATTAAAAGTACTTGGGAACACTTTTAATCTTCACTCCAATTCCACTTGTACCTAAGAAGTGTGGTCTCTTAATCAGTTTATATGTGTGTGTTCAAGGGAGGATAATAGAGTGTCCTACACTCACATACAAATCATTTGACTCTCATACAAAATTCTGTATGTTTCTCTCCTTATAACTGATTATCTAAATGGGCTAGCCCTTTAGGCCATTCCAATTGGGCTTTAGTATGTGGCTTGGAGTGGGAGTAAAAGGGAACAAATAATGCTCTAGCTCCAATGGGCCTTGGGCTTTTCTCTCAACTCTTGACAAATTCAAAGTTACCATTAATTATATTTAATACCACTATATAAATATAATTGCACTCTAGGCCTTATTAATAAATTATATCTCATGACTTTATTATACATGCAACCCCTTGTTAATAAAGTCATGAATGTAGACTGCTACTTTGAAGATTACTACATCTTAATCATTGAGTACCCAGTTTAATCCTTTGAGTTATTCATCATATATTTATGAAATCTAATTTCATAAATATATACTTTAGTAACTCTTTACTAAAGTAGTTAGGCCTAACATTTTGAATAACCAAACCCATTAAACTTATCTCAAGAGAATATTTTATATCTCCATTAAAAGACTATGAATTCCATCTTGAGAATATATGTTCCATCAACACTAAATGTGGCTGTCCAATATATTGAGGTTTTAATCGTTACTTTAGATCTCATTCTTGATATATCAAAGCAACATACACTTCATGATCGTGTCCATTATTTTCTTGGGATTAAGAGTTCATGTAAATAGAAGTAGTGAGATTTATTATTCATTTGACAGTCGCTAGGAGAATAATAAATCTCACAGCGGTCCAGTTTAATATGTCTTAACTCTTAAAAAATTTCAAGATACCAACTAGAAGTCTCCACTTCCATGATCAAGACAAATCATCTTTGTTGATATGTTATAGTTTTCGCAGATGAAATGCCCAATTTCATCACTGACTACAAACTAAATTTCTGAGTTTATAAATAACTTGTGATATATATCTTCTGTGACTAAATCACATAAATCACATACCATGCATCTCATGGACTAAATAATAATGTCCAAATATTCATGTTACCATTATTTTAGATAATAATAAAACAACTTTATTAATTACAACATTAAGTCATTCATAATGTCATACATAGTATCATACAATAGGATTTAAGGGCAGTAATCCTAACATCAGGGTATGCACATCCAAATTGCTATAAGTGGTTAGTCACTTAACAAAGCAATAGTATGCTCTCCTCAGGAAACCAGAATCAGTTTCCATCCTTTTTGGCTTCTCTTGGAGATCTTCTCAAGGCTCTCATGTTCCTTTCGAACTTGAACGGTTTCAATTCTTCCCCCTCTCCTCAGGATCAAAGGTTCACACAAAGGAAAGGTTCTTCCAAGGCGTGGAAGGAAAAAAGCTCAAAGTGATTTAGTCACATTTTCTCTCTATCTCCCTTTATGTTTTTGCATCAGTTGTTTGTTTTACTTTCTTGTTTTTGAGTCAATCTAGTTTTATGCTTTGTGTGTTTTCTTTCATGTTTTTGTTTGTTTGTTTTCAGTTTTGTTTATTTTGTTTTTCACAAAAATAAAAATAAAATTTGAAAAATCAGAAAAATACAAAAACAGTGTGTGTTTGTGTATATTAGTACTTGTGTACCTTGGATGGCCATTGAAACAAAGTTTCTAAACTTTGTATCTCTTGTAGCTTAGATGAGCATTTTAATGTACAACTAAGCAAGTGAGGTTTGTGGCTCGTATTGGTGATGAGTATGATTAAGTAATCTTTTATACTTAATACTCATATCACTCTTTTTGACGGGAAGGACTAGAAAATCCTAAGAGAAAGGCATAAGTAACCATCTCACCACTAAAGCCCGTCAATCATGTATAACATCTATGTGCTTTGGCATAGCAAAATTGTGATGTTTTGGCTTACATAATTGGGTATTTTCTTCTCTCTCTTATATGCCCATGCATGATATATTCAAAAAGAAAATATGCAAATAATATAAAAGCAAAAATAATCAAAATGCTTTTAAAAATGGTTGTAGGCTTGTTTCTAGGAGATGTGGGAGTTATATGATGTACTTCAAAGGTGATAGTCCCCATCAAACAATTATGATTGTGTGTGAGTGTATTAGATTTTCTCATATCTCAAATCATCATAATATGAGAAACTTATGCACTCTTGCTATGTTTCACACACAACACGCAAAATTCTTTGCTACTTTTGATACATGTGTAGGTACAATGTGATTTGGCCTTCACAAGGAATACATGTGTTAATATATGCTTACTAAACTGTCTTAACTTGTTTTTGAAATATAAAATTGGTTAGAATTATTTAGTGTGTGTGTGTGTGCGTGCTTTTGGATCTATGGATGCTATGCTTATATGTTAAGAGATGTCTTGAGAGCTTAACATGTTGGTTGGATCTTTAATTGAGTAGCTTGCTTGTTGCATTCATCACTTTATGTTTTTCCTCCTTGAAAAACTCATTTTCTTCAAGCTCGAAAGCTTTTCGATAGATCCTTGACAGATTTTCTTTCTATCAAGCCTTCTTTCTCTTTTCTCGATATATTCTCGATCCATCGAGATTTTTGGGTTTCTTCTCAATAGATTCTCGACAGCTTCTTCAATCCACCGAGCCAGATTTTTGAGCATTCTGTCTGATCGATTGCTTCTCGACAGATCCTCGATCCATTGAGATCACTCTTTTACTATTGACAGATCCTCAACAGCACCTCGACAGATTCATTTCTGTCGAGATTTAGTGCTCGATAGAAACCTCGATCCATTAAGACTCATTTTCTATATATAGCTGAGGCACGATTCGGATTTCACTTTCTCTCATATCTCTCGACAGAAATCTCTCTCTCTCTCGATCCAATCTTCTCTCCCTAACTCAAATCTTCACTCCAATAAAATTTTTGGCCTAGTTCAAGCCTCATTCTTGTGGTATGACCTTTACATTTTCTCTTTCTCATACATTTCATGCATTTAGACCTACATTTTGGGGTTTTTCAAAAATTTTGGGGTTTTTTAGTTTTTCATGAAATTTTTGTGTTGGGTTTTGTGAAATTGTTGATATATGATCATGCATTGCATTCTCATTGCATTATAACAATGTTTCACGCATATTAGATATGTGTGCATGATTATTGTTATGAGTGCTAATAGGTTTGGATTGGGTTTTACCCATCATGCTTTTATTTTTGCACGTCACATGTTCATGAATTTTTCATGCATACGTTCTTTCTTTTCTTTCCTATTTTGAACTTGAGTCTTTCTCCTTTTCTCTTTCTCTCTTTCAAATAGACTGTGTTATGGCACCTAAACAGAGAAAATCAACTCCAGCTCGGAACCCTCTTCGTGGTTCCAAGTCATCCTCTTCTGATCCTCCTGTTCCCTCTCATATTCAGTTTTGTGATGAGAAGGCCAAGGCGGACTTCTTTGAGAACTTCCAGAACTGTGGCGTTCATCTGGAATGCTAGGTCATTCTGTTGGACTTCTTCGACACTACACTACTTGAAGTCATTTGGACTCGGGGATGGGAGTCCCTCCTTGGGAAACCCAAGAGGTGTCCGATCGTGTTCATTCAAGAGTTTTACTCCAACATGCACGGCATCGATACCTCTGTGCCTCATTTTGTTACCACATTCCTCGATACACGTATCGTAGTTACTCCGAATCTTATATTTGAGGTATTACATGTTCCTAGGATAGCACATCCTGACTACCTTGGCTGTGATCATCTATGGATTATGTCCAGAGACAAGCTTCTCTCTCACTTTTGTGAGACTCCTTCTATATGGGGTGGTAAGCTAAACACCCCATGCTCGAGCTTTGCCAAAGGCTTGAGATTCCTTAACTTGGTGATGACATTCACTCTCACTCCTTTGTCTCACTATAACTCCATCACTAAGCCTCGTGCTCATTTTTTCTTTCCTTGATGGAGGATTTTTCCATTGACTTTCCCTCTCACCTCATCACATCTATCATAGATGTATATCAGGATGCTGCTACTCATGATAAGCTCATCTTTCCTTTAGCGATCATGCGGATCCTTCAGCACTTTCACATCCCCATTCCTCTCTCCCCTTTTTTCATCATCATGAGTGCCATATGTGCTTGTTCTGTCTGGCAGAGCAAGGCCTAGCTTCGACCAAAGTGGCCATGAGTGGAGACGATTGATCCTACAACTTTTGCTGTTCCATCTTCCTTGGCTCCTTCTCCTTCCCTAGTTGGTGGAGTGACCCTAGAGGCCATCATGGTGCAACTTCAGCAGATGAAGGCTGACTTTGGTGGTTGTTTTGACTATCTCACAGATGAGATCTGTCAAATGAACACCTGAGTCTGTCACATTGCCCGTAGACAAGCTCGCATGGCTAGCTTTACTCTTTCTCCCTCTCCTTCTCCAGAGGCCTCGGCTGATGTGGGTGATGATGCTAGCTCTTCCAGTGATGACAAGATGACGACCTCTAAGTGACTTGCCCTTTGTCATTCGTGACAAAAAGAGGGAGTAGTTTTGGTTTTGAGAGTAGTCTTGCACTTAGAGGGAGAGTTAGTATAGGACATTTTTGTTAGGGGGAGTACGTATATCTATTTGAGGGATGTAGTGAGTTTACATGTACTTTTCTTTTCTTCATTTTATATTATCCTTTTGTACACCGGTCTTGTGACCATTTATTTACATATATTGTACTTTCTTTTCATATATATGATAATGATGTATGTTTTAATTCACCTACCTCTACATGTGTTGTTTCTTTTCTTTCTTTATACACATGTTTCTTTATGTATGCAATCTTTATTTCTGTTTCACACATGATCCCTTGATGAGTTTTGTTTAAGTGTTTCAGAAAGACAAGTTATGAAAGTCTATCATGCTGTGAACTCCTTTCTTGCAAAATTTTTCCAGAGTTTGTAGTAGGGATAGATTTATTATGTAATCCAACAAGTGGTTATGATTTTAGTGATTTAAGACTTCTTTCACGATTATTTGTTTTGTTGTGGTTTTGTCACGGATTGCCAAAGGGGGAGATTGTTAGGGACATATTTTATGTAACTAGCTAATCCTTTGACAAAATGCACTTTACTTGTAATTGGGTAGATCTATGATGGGTTTAAGACTTCAAGAAACATGTTGTTCAAGTCAAGTGTTAAAACCTTGAAGATCTGACCAAGAAACAAGTGAGGAAGAGTTATTCATTAAAACTCGACAGCAATCTCGACAGAAAGACTTCTGTCAACAATTACGAAATCAGAAATTTTAGATATGATTTTTAGCCAATGCTTATGTATTTGTGTAGGGTTTCTTTTCTCACAACCCTAGACATATATAAGGATCATTTTAAAGACCGTTACAAGAGATTGAGTGACCTAATGCAAAAAGTGGCCTAGTTCATTAATCTTTCTATAGAAGCTACTGCGTCTTTATGCCAAGGGTTTTGTGACCAAGGAGCTTCCTAATCTTCATTGTTAATGAACTGAAGAACTTTGCAGCCAACAATCTTTTTCAAGCTGGTGAGTTAGTCATGTACTGGGGTTTGTGCATCATTGGTTAGTCATGTACTAGGATTCGTGCATTGAATTTCCACTACAATACAAGTCCAATTGGGTATTGGGGTAAGGGTTCAGCTGTAGATTGGTATTTCAGGATAGGGCAAAGGGTTTGGTAAGATTCCTTATACTTGTAACCGCTTATGATTGATAATAGTGGATTCTCGGGAGTGGTGACCTTAAATTCACCTGGTGGGGTTTTGCGTTGGTGGTTTTCCCCATTCATAAACAAATCACCTATATCAAATTTATTTTCTGCTGCATTTAGTTATTTGGTGATTTGTTTGTGGTACCACACCATTGCATGTAATTTGACTAATTAATTAACTTGGGTAATTAATTAATTTGCAATGGGTCAATTCATTTTGCCCTATCACTTCTGCCTTTATCATGCCTGCGGTGGGGCAACTTAATAATTGGCCTTAGGTTGGGTTTTCTAAGAATATGGGAAAGAAATTTTGTAATGCAAGTTCGGATGTACTTTTCAATATTTTTAATAAGATTAATTCTGATTTGGCTTACTTTGATGTGTCCCATAATATTGAAATTCTGCACTTAAATGATCCTAATGAATTTGAAAATGAAATTAATAAACAATTGGAAGAGAAATTTGAACCTATGGAACCAACTTTTGAAACTCTTAATTTGGGCAATGATGAGAATCCACACTTAATTAAAATTGGGTCAACCCTAAATGAAAAAGAAAGAAAAGATCTCAAAGTGCTTCTTACAAAATTCCAAGAAGTGTTTGAATGGTCTTATGAAGATATTCTTGGCATTGATCTCAAGATAGCCCAACACCATATTGATACTTATGCTTACATGGTACCCGTTAAGCAAAAGTTGAGACATATATGAATCAAATGGCTCTTTAAGATCAAGGAAGAAGTCACAAAACAACTAAAAGTAGGGTTTAACAAACCCGTGCACCAAGCTGAGTGATTAGCCAATGTCGTGCCCGTACCCAAAAAGGATGGAAAGGTAAGGATGTGTGTCGACTTTAGAGACCTAAACAAGGCTTACCCTAAGGACGAATTTTCCACCTTCACCATAGAATGGGGAATCTATTGCTACACTGTGATGCTATTTAGGCTCAAGAATGCTAGTGCAACTTACCAAAGAATGGCTACAACTTTGTTACATGACATGATGCACAATGAATTGAGGTATATGTTGATGACATGATCATAATCCAAAGATAGAGAAGGTCACATAGTCAATTTGAGGTTGAAAGGATCAAGGAGTATAGATTGAGGTTAAATCCATAGAAATGTACCTTTGGAGTAACTGTTGGGAATAGAAGTTGACCCATCAAAAATCAAGGCCATATTGGATATGCCTCCACCCAAGAGTGAGAAGGAGATAAGAGGATTCTTAGGACAGTTACAATACATCAGCTAATTTATTGCCAAGCTCACCTCCACTTGTGAGTCGATCTTTAAGCTTTTGAGGAAGAATAAACCCCACGCATGGAACAATGAGTGCCAGAAAGCCTTTGGGCTCATTAAAGAATACCTTCTCCATATGTCTATCCTAGGCCCCCCAAAGCATGGACAGCCGTTACTACTCTACCTCTCTATCATACGAGATGTGGTGTGGAGTATGCTTGCATAAGAGGATGATAAGAATAAGAGAGCCATTTACTACCTAAGCAAGAGATTCCATGAATATGAGAATAGATATACACCCATAGAAAAGTCATGCTTTGCTCTCATATAGGCCGTACAGAAGTTGAGATACATCATCCTACCTTTCCAAGTATGGATAATATCTAGAATGGACCTATTAAAGTATCTATTAAGAAGCCCGCCTTATGTGGAAGGTTGTGGAGATGGTTGATCCTATTGGCAGAATTAGATTTGAAGTATGTGGCAAGAAAAACTATTAAAGGAAGTGCAGTGTCAGATTTTGTACTGAGAATCCCATTGAAGGAAAGGATGGTAAAGAGCATTTTCCAAACGAGGATATTTTAAACATCGAACTAGGGGCATGGAAGATGTATTTCAATGGAGTCGTGAACCAATATGGGAATGGAATAGGAGTACTTTTGATCACCCCCAATGGATCTTATGTATCTTTGGAAGTCAAGTTGAACTTCGAGGAAACCAACAATATGATATGAGGCTTGTATTGCTTGAATGGAAGCTCTTCGAGAGTTAGGGGTAAAAGAGGCAAAAGTTTTTGGAGATTCAAATTTAGTCATAGCGAAAGCACAAAAATTATGAAAGGTGAAGGAAAATCACTTGAAACCTTATCAGCAGTATTTGGAGAATTTAACCAAAACCTTCGATAAGATTGAATATACTATCATCCCTAGAGCTTAAAATCAATTTGCAGATGCCTTCGCTACCTTAGCCTCCATGGTTGAAATACTCGAGGGAGTTTAGAGATTGAACACAAGGGGGAGGGGGGATAGAGTCTTCAGTCATGGCTATAGAAGAAGAAGGAGTTCCTTGGTATTATGACATCACAAAATTCCTAAAATTAGGGGCATATCCTGATGATGTTGAAAAGAGAGAATGTCATTCAATTAGGATGATGGCAATGCAATACATCCTATATGGAGGTCTGCTCTATAGGAGATCTCATGATGGTATACACCTTCAATGCTTAAAGAAAGAAGAAGCCGAAAGATTCATGGAAGAAGTCTATCAAGGAACTTGTGGTCTTCACATGAATGGGAGAATATTAGGAAAGAAGGTTCGAAGGATGGGGTATTATTGGAAAATGATGGATACCAACTGTGTGGATTTTGTGAAGATTTGGCATGACTGCCAAACACATGCAAACTTGAATCATGTGCTACCTAGTGAGCTATACAACATGACCTCTCCTTGGCCTTTCTTAGTCTGGGGCATAGATGTGATTGGAAGGTATCCCCTAAGGCTTTAAATGGGCACAAGTACATCCTAATGGCAATAAACTATTTTACTAAGTGGGTAGAGGTAGCCTCTTACTATATGCTAAAATCCAAGCATATGGCTTGATTCATAGAGAATAACATCATTTGCCGATTTGGAGTACCGCAAGAAATCATCTTAGATAATGGCTCCCACTTTGAGGGGGAAGTTCAAAGGATCATGGAGTTGTACAAAATTAAGCATCACAAGTCTTCACCATACCGACCACAAGCTAACAGAGCCGAAGAAGCAGCCAATAAGAACATAAAAAATGTACTAGCCAGGATGGTAGTGACATACAAGGATTGGGGCAAGAAACTTCCATTTGCCTTATGGGGTTACAAAATTTCTATCCATGCATTGACTAGGGCAACCCCCTACTTTTTGGTCTATGGGAGTGAAGCGGTGCTTCCCATTGAAGTAGAGATATAATCTTTGTGGGTGTTGATAGAAACCAAAGTCCTATTAGAGGATTGAATAAAAGAAAGATATGAATAGTTGGCTTTGATAGATGAGAGAAGATCAAGAGCACAAAACCACTACAAGGTTATCAAAAGAGGATTGCTAGAGCATTTAACAAAAAGGTGAAACCTAGAAGCTTAAGGATGAAGACCTAGTCCTAAGGGTGCTTAGGGATGAGATTATTGACCTGAGAGGAAAGATGAGGCTAAGATGGTCTAGGCCTTTTATTATCAAGAAGATCATGTCAGGAGGTGCTACGAGAATCACTGATTTAGATGGGGAAGAGATAATTTACCTAATCAATATGGATAGGCTCCGGAAGTTTAACATTTAAAAAGAAAGAAAAAAGCCTGCTAGGTTGAAAACCCGAAAGGGCGGCCTTTGCAAAAATTAAGGCAAAGAACCGCCCTAGGTTGAAAACCCAAATGGGCAATTTAGGTAAAAGATAGGGGGAAAGACCATAGGCAGGGCAAAAATTCTCATAAGGATGTCATGGGCAAAAGTTACATGGCACAGAAAAAAGGAAAAAAAAAATAGAAAGAAAAAAAATAAAGACAATAAGCAAAGATAATAAAATGTTTGATTCTCTTATTGCTCAAATTAAAAGATAAAAAATTGTTTCCATAGGATATTTGGAACATTCCAATCCTTTATTAAATTCAAAAGAAAAGACAAAAGAATCATAATGTGCAGAAAAGTAATATTTGGGGTATATCAAGGTAGTCAATTGGTCATTTTTCCTTTTGTTGGACTTCTGATAATCTTTCTCCTCCATAAGAACCAAACTTATGTTAGTAGTCAACCAAGCCTTGTAACCCAAGGTAGGATGAAGAAACCAAGGGAAATAGATGTCCTTAGCCACCATCCTCTTCGGCCAAGTCTTATGGATTCTACCCAAGACCCTCTTAGTGAAGACCGAAATGTGAAAGATGCTATCATCATTAGGAACTCCTTGGCGGTCATCAAATTGCCTTGCAATGCAGCCTAGGGACTAGTGAGAACAGTGACAAAGCCCAATCAAAGGAACATAATTGTCCTTGAATATATGATTGACCATGCCAATGATGTGCCACCATTTCTCCACCCATTGAGTCCCTGAAGGGGAGAGATGTCTCACGAACTTAGTGAACTTATCAGGATTCATCTCCCTATCTTTGAGCTTACGGTCACGATAATGCTTTGGAAGATATTGAATAGAAGGGACAGAGGGAGGTTGAAGCAATTAAAGCCTCTCAAACAACCATATCCGAAAAAGAAGAAGAGAAGGAATAAGAGAAAACCGCAAAGCAATCTATGCAAAAACTCGAGGGAGTGGAAAAAGGAGTGATAAAATAAAGAGAGAAAAATAATGAATGCAAAGTTGATATAAGAAGCCTTAATGGGTTGAAAACCGCAAAGCAATCTATGCAAAAATTAGAGGAATCTCGCTAGGTTTAGAACCTTGGCAAAATTTAGGGATCATACCTAAAGGAGGAGAGGACTCCCCGTAAAGAAAATTACTTCCCCTCTATGAACAATATCCAAGCCGTTGAAAGTCTCAGCCAAGATCATGCCCACGAGACTTCCTCTCTCTAGATTGATAATCACCCAAAGAATCCTTTGATCCACACAAGGTGTCTCATGCTTTAAGAAATACCTCGCAAAAAGACATAGGCAGAAGGCATTGAGATTGTGGGAGCATTGCGCCCCGGCCATGGGAACATTTTGCTGAGAGAAGTACGTAAAAACCTTACAAATGTTTAGCTTATTAAGCATGCACCACTTTTGAGCCGTGGTAAGAGAAATCCCTAAAAGTTGCTGGGCCATGATAGAAAAATCCTCATCAATGGTAGGGAGAATAAGGGAATTAATATTAGGTTCGCCCATGATTGCACCAATATCTTTAAGAGTAGGGCATAAGTCCACACCATTGAATTGGAAGACATGTTGAGTAGGGATCCAAAATTCAACAGCAACACGGAGAAGAGGTTCATCCACTTTGATTTGATGGTAGGGAAAGATGCGAGAAAGATGCAAGAAAGACTGAGTGGGGTGAGAGCATCCTTGTAACTAGGGCCAAGCTTCTTAATCCATGTTAAAATCGCTAAAAGAGTGAATTCTACCATTAGGAAGCCCTAAAAGGTGTTTTCTAAGCTTAGAACACATTTTGTAAGGGTTTTGAGGCCCCCAATGGCTACTTTATACTTAAAAGAGGCGGGTAGGGTTTTCTAGCCCGCGACATGCATGCGCATGTTCAACACCTACGTACGCAATCTTGTGTACACGCATGTATGGAATAAGGCAGAATCGACTTCCTCTTCCTATTTGGAGTGTGATTCCTTCATCAAGGCTCCTCTCATGACTCCCACGACCTAAACGACTACTCAAGGCACAATCAAGCTCAGATTTCAAGCATCAAGGACCAAGGAAAATAAAGTTGCATACGATTATCCCCACAAGTTGTAAATTAAGTACATGTCCCCAAGTAAAAGCAAAAATAAAAGATGATGTTCTTAAATACAACCCATTGTCTTAAATAAAATCCAAAAGGCGGAAATACATGCTAAATAAAAAAGAAATGAAAAAGAAAAATATGTTTGTGTGTCTGTGTCTATGTGTCTGAGCTGCAAGGAAGTCATTGGTGGTGCCTCTTCCTCAACTGATAGCTAGGAGTGGTCTCTGAATTGCCAGCACCACCATCACCATCATCATCATCATCATTATCACCACCACCCGAGTAGGTAATTCCTCTAGGACCATAAATCTGTCTGGAATACTCAGTCACCTCGAGCTTGAGGATCCCAGCAAGCCAAACAAGCTCTTCATGCTCCTGTACAGTGGGCTAAATTTGAAAAGAAGATAGTGTGAGGACAAGTGTTGCGAGAAGCAAGAAAAGAAAAGACAAGATAAGAATGAAAAAAGACTCACCACTCATGTACCCTCAGGAAAATGGTAGCCCGTGACGTTTGTGTTATGTCCCACTGCACGCTCTCGAGTGAAGCCGTCAGGACCATAGGCATAGACTGACTAGGGTATATTGGGAGGGTCAATAGGACCACCACCAGTAAGGTCAGCCTGATATAAGCATCGCCTTTGGATATCACTATGTGCAGAATTACAAGAAAAGAAGAATGAAGGTAAATGGAGAGAAAAAGACTCATACCTCCTGAATGAAGGTAGGCATGAGACGAGTCTCACTAAACTCACCATATCCATGTCATCTGTGAGATGCTCATCATAAGGGATACCAACCCTTCATAGCTAGTACTCGCCATCTGTCATGGAAAGCGGGGCAAGCATGAACTGTAGAGGATCGAACGAGACCTATGGTACTCTCTCATCCACCAACTGGAAACATACCCTCTCTGGTCAATAGGACCACCAACAGCAAAGTTAGCCTGATATAAGCATTGCATTTGGATATCACGATGTGCATAAATACAAGAAAAGGAGAATGAAGGTAAATGGAGAGAAAAAGATGCATACCTCCTGAATGAAGGCGAGCATGAGACGAGTCTCACTAAACTCGTCATACTTCACATCATTCGTGAAAAGCTCATCATAAGAGATACTGGCCCTACATAGCTAGTACTCGTCATCTATCACGGAAAGCGGGGCAAGCATGAATTGTAAAGGATCTAGTGAGACCTATGGTACTTTCTCATCCACCAACTGGAAACATACCCTATCTGGTCAATAGGACCACCAATAGCAAGGTCAGCCTGATATAAGCATTGCGTTTGGATATCATGATGTGCAGAAATACAAGAAAAGGAGAATGAAGGTAAATGGAGAGAAAAATATGCATACCTCCTAAATGAAGGCGAGCATGAGACGAGTCTTACTAAACTCATCATACTTCATGTCATTCGTGAGAAGCTCATCATAAGAGATACTGGCCCTACATAGCTAGTACTCGTCATCTATCATGGAAAGCAGGGCAAGCATGAATTGTAAAGGATCTAGTGAGACCTATGGTACTTTCTCATCCACTAACTGGCAACATACCCTTTCTGGTCAATAGGACCACCAACAGCAAGGTCAGCCTAATATAAGCATCGCGTTTGGATCTCACTATGTGTAGAAATACAAGAAAAGAAGAATGAAGGTAAATGGAGAGAAAAAGATGCATACCTCTTGAATGAAGCGGGCGTGAGACGAGTCTCACTAAACTCGTCATACACCATGTCATCCATGAGACTTCATCACAAGGGATACCGGCCCTTATAACTAGTACTCGGCATCTATCATGGAAAGTGGGGCAAGCATGAATTGTAGAGGATCCAACGAGACCTACGGTACTTTCTCATCCACCAACTGGTAACATACCTTCTCTGCCAAATAAATAACCCTTAGATCGACACCTTCAAAAGACTGGATGATCTTAAAAGTGATGATGGTGGTAGCCTCCAAGTTTGGGTCTGTAACAGTAGAAGGGCCTGCCCATAGGTTTTAAATGACCTGTGACCACGCATAGGGTTAGAAGGAAAGTCCTAAGAGCATGCAAGAGAAAGTAACAAAGGATAGTGGATGTTTGACTTGCCTCCTCAGAAGAATGCTTGTCAAAGTGAGTCCTGATAGAAGAGAAACTCCTCAGATCCACCTCCACTCCACGAGCAATAAGACTGTACTTCATGGCCCAGCATTGAAAAGAGAAAACACAATTTGCAAGATGACAGTCTGTAAGATGAATGGGTACAGTTTGCAAGATGACAGTTTGCAAGATACAGATATGTGTACAGTTTGTAAAAGTGTGAAGCATAGTTTTTAAGCATAGATGACATGTGGATGAACAAAATTACAAGAATGGAAAACATATACATTGTAAGATAGGATGAGAGAACCAACCATAAGGAGCTTCCAAGGCCCTACTAGTTGACATAGAGTCTCTTTACTGAGTGTGTCCAAAGATGAGTATAGGTAACCAAGACATGCCTAGTCCTAGTTGGCCTTTTGAGCCTCCTCGAAATCTCAAAAGAGGGACAACCACCTCACAGACACCATTTGCCCCCTATTGGCAAAGAGATATACACCCAGGATATACAAAAAAAAGGCCTTAGCCATCTGGCCACAGTCATTATGAGTCACCTGAGAGTAAGGCTTGTAATCCGTCTCAATGTCATAGTAGCGGATTGTATCCGTCGAGTACCTCCTCCCGAGCAAATCAATGCCGAGTTGCACACCTGAAGCACCCCTAGGTTGATGAGCGTCCCATCGCACCTAAGGCCGGTCATCCAGTGAAAGTCATGGGAAGTCACCGTCATCTCCCAGTCAGAAATGTGGAAGGTGTGGGTAGTGTCCCACCACCTCTCAGCCAAGCACTGTACCAAAATGGCACTAGCAAAGGTCTTTAGCAAAAAGCGGATGATGGGCTCAAAGCCCACAACATGTATGTAGTCCTTGGTCTCCTCCGTCATGATTTGGTACCAAGAAACAACATGGTTGGTGCAACCCCTACTTGAGAAAGCGGGCAAGGCCTACAAGAAGATGAAAATAGAGCATTAAATGACAATCGGATGAGAAAATAAGTTGAAAAGGAGTTAAAACAGGTAAAATAGGGTTTCAGGGTGCTAGCAATTGCACGCGAGCCCATATCTGCATATGTAGAGGTTCCACATGCGTACGAAGGTTGGATCATGTGTTTGTGTAAACTAAAGAACACAAATGCACACGCATGAAGACAACCTGCATACATATGAGTAATGTATACGTATGCATAGATGCAAGCTGCATACGCAAGTCGATACTTGTGTATGCATGAGCATAGACAGAGAAGTGTTCTTCGACATTTTCAACCACCCTTTAATCAAAAATCATCCTAAACATGTTCCTACCCCTCCTAAAGTGTCAGGTTTTCATCTAGACCCATCCCATAGCGAAACCCAAGCATTTATATATCCAAAAACATATTAAAAAAAAAAAACTAAAAAATTAGAAAAACTTGAAAAACTTACCAATCTGATCCTTGCATTCTTTGATTTTGCATGATCATGTGGGTCAATGAGGGAGTCTCATTTAGCCTCACAGCCCCATTCCAGCGGGTGAGGTTAAACACATCGCCAGAAAGCACGTAGGAACTTTTCTGGGACTTGGGTGCCATGGGGATGAGAGAGTTTGGGAGAGAAAGAGAGTTGTGGATGAGATATTGTGAGAGGGAAAGATCAAAGTGCATAAATGAAAGAGAGGCAGAAAGTATTTGTAGAGAGGAAATGTTCCATTGAATAGGTCGAGAGAAAATGAAAGGGTGAAAAAGGTGAAGAGGAATGAGAAGAAAAAGAAATGGTTGGTAGCTGTTGGAAAAATTTGAAGAGGCGGGAATGCAACTAGTGGCTAAACTACATGTAATTTAGGCCCACCCACTAAACTAGGTGTAGTTTAGTTAAAAATAAATAAATAAATTAAATATCCCCAATGGGCTCTCAGAAGGTAGGAAATGCAAAAGAAAATTCAAGAATACACCTAAAAATTCAAAAATACCCTCATTTAGGTAAAAAAACACAAGGACCCCCAAAACATCCCCCAATGGATTGGAAGCACCAAGAGCGTACCTTAATGGATCAGAAATTGCTAAAGAAACTCCCTCGTGAGTTAAAATCGTCAACCAAATCCCTAGTAAAGTACAATATCATGAAAGGACTCTCCTGTGGGTCTAAGGCACAAAGGCAACCCCCTAAAGAGTTGTGAAGAAAATTGCCCTATAGAGTTGATAAAAGCCCATCATGAGTGGAATCAACACAAGTTACCCAGTGAGTCATGAAAAAAAAGAAGAATATTTTTCCTCAGTAGACTACACCCCATCAAAGACTTCCTTGTAGGTTAAAGTCACCAACAAACTCCACAGCAATTTATCTTATCACCAGCACACTACATACCATCAAAGACTTCCTCGTTGGTCAAAATTACCAAAAAGGTTTCGCAGGTCACCAATACATTCCTCAGTAAATCATTCTCCCTAATGGATCTTTCACCAAGGATTTCCCCGTAAGTGAAAAAACAAAAAACCTGTGCACATATCCTCCGAGAATTAAACATGTTGGCACGGATACTATACCAGTCAGAAGAAAAGAATACATAACTTGTGCACATATCCTCCAGGAATTGAATATGCAAGCACGGATCCTATACGAGTTAGAAGAGATATTACAGAATTTGTACGCATATCCTCTGAGATTTAAAAATGCAGGCACAAAGCCTATGCAAGCTAGAATTTGTGCACATATCCCAAGGGAATTGAATATGAAAGCATACTAGAAGAGGTAGAAACCAGGGTCACCCTGAGGCATGAGCCTCTCCAAAACAAGTAGAGATAGAGATGGAAGACAAGAGGCACAAACCACCCGGAGAAGTTTGAGGCCAGAGTCCTAGATGGATACCACAGATAAGTATCCTTTTAAGCTCGTAAGAGTGCCTTGATTGTTTGGTTGATGGTTGTGGCTATTCGCCATGTTTGTTTTTCTTTTTTGAGACTCTAGGATAGTGAGTCGCTCGCCTTTTGCTTGCAATTGGTAAAACAAGTTCTGGGATAGTGAACCTATCATTGCTCGTTTCCTGAGCAAAAAAGGTGGGAATTTGGACATAAGAATCCCATGCAACTCTGTAGAGTTACGCCTTGCCCCATGTATGCGTGTTGTGTGTCATGTACGTGGGTTGGGCCTGAGCCATATGTTGAAACAAAATGTTTTGTCTCTTATTCTTTTTTATTCCATCAGCGGAGCTCATAAATAAAAAAAAATAGGCATCTGTACACACTGCATTTTATACCCCTTACGACTTAGGCCCCTGTTCCCTAATGATGGTAAAACTCTAAAGCCCAAGTTTGGTTTAGGCCCAATTAGACTTAATTTGACTTGAGCAAGGTTGTTATGAAAGATATAACTCTTTTATGAGCTAAATGAATCTATTTTTGGAAAAGAAGGCCACAAAAACCTTAGGGCAAGCGTATGCAAACACGCATATGCATATACATGCTCCAGATCCATGTACGCAAGCTTCATGCATGCGTAAACGTACACAGGCATGTGTACACATGCTAGGGTTCCAAAAACTATATAAGGAGAGTTTTTTGCATTAAAGCTAAGGTTTGGAATGAATCCCACATCGTTTGGGAGCCGTTCCAAACTCCCATTTTCTTAACATAAAAAGCCATACATGGTACCTTGTCAAAACACACTGAAAATCCTAAGGGAAAATCTAAGATTCACTAGAAATAGTAAATCAAAGAGGGAGTTTTTCACAAAACATCATCAAGTCAATTTTCTTTTAATTGGGACCTTATGTGGTCTTGATCTTCGAGTTCTGAAGTTAACTAATCAATTTTGCTTGGTTGTGAATAGATTTGACCGAAGAGAATCGTCAAAATCAAGCTAAGAAGCTTTTTGTTTGAGGTATATGTTCTAAACCTTCTTCTCTTCTTTTCTCATTTTAATTTCTATTTTCTTTGCTTTTCTTGCTTTTATTATGTTATAATATGCCTGTTTAGTTTAGGTTCCCTTTGCTTTATGGTCATTTTAGCATGTTAACATGTTAGATTTATCATTTTAAGTTTCTGCTCTGTTTTTTTGCTTTGCTTTTCTGGGTTAGGGTTTCTGGGCATGTATGCGTATGCATGCTCTCTGCATGCATATGCATACTGCATACACATACTCAAAGTATGAGTACGCATACAATTGGGCTGCATACGTAGGCCCTATGTGTTAGGATTCGTGCCCTTAAATCCTATTGTAAGATGCTATGTATGATATTAAGTGTGACATTGTGTTTGACATTATGTATGACTTAATATTGTGTTTAATAAATTTGTTTTATTATTATCTGAAATGATGGTAACATGAATATTCGGACATTATCATATAGTCCATGAGATGCATTGTATGTGATTTATGTGAAGAGTCACAGAAGATATAAATCACAAGTTCTTTGTAAACTCAGAATTATAGTTCGTAGTCGGTGATGAAATTGGGCATTTCATCTGCGAAGACTATAACATATCAACTACGATGATTTGTCTTGATCATGGAAGTGGTGACTTCTAGTTGATGTGTTAATATGTTTTAAGAGTTAAGACATATTGAACTGGACCGCCATGAGATTTATTATTTGCCTAAGGACTGTCAAATGAATAATAAATCTCATGACTTGTATTTGCATGAACTCTTAATCCTGAGAGAATAATGGACCTGATCATAAGATGTAGGTTGCTTTGATATATCAGGAGTGAGATCTATATTAATGGTCAAAACCTCAGTATGTTGGGCAGCCACATTAAGTGTTGATGGAACATGTATTCTCAAGATGGAATTCATAGTCTCTTAATGGAGATATAAAATATTCCCTTGAGATAAGTTTAATGAGTTTGTTATTCAGAGAGTTAGGCCTAACCACTTTAGTATGACTAAAGTTTATATTTATGGAATTGGATTTCATAAATATATAATGAATAACATTAAGGATTAAACCGGGTACTCAAGGATCAAGATGTAGTAATTTACAAAGTGGCAGTCTATATTAATAACTTTGTATTACTACGAATATTTTATGAAGGGGTTGCATGTATAATAAAGTCTTGGGATATAATATATAGATAAGACCTAGAGTGCAACTATATTTATATAGTGGTATTAAATATAGTTAATGGTAACTTTGGACTTGTCAAGAGTTGACAGAAAAGCCCAAGGCCCATTGGAGCTAGTGTCTTATTGGTCCCTTTTGGTCCCACTCCAAGCCACACACTTAAGCCCAATTGGTAAGGCCCAAAAGGCTAGCCCAATTAGATATATTGGTTAGAAACAAAGGGAAAAACGTACAGAAGTTTTTTGGTAAGAAAAACATCATAGAATTGGTGTGGAAGTGAGTTTTTGGTACTCACACATCATCCCTTTGTTACCAATTTGAGAGACCACACATCTTGGGCGATTAGTGGAATTGGAGTGAAGATTAAGAGTATTCCCAAGTGCTTCAATCTTTGGTTTTGAAACTCATCGCTTCAAGGTACGATCTCTTGTTCTCATAATTCTGAAATTTACTTTACACATGTTATCAATATTGAATGAAGTAGATCCGTTCAAAACTTACTTTTCCGCTGCGCACTCATTTAATTCCATCAAATGGTATCAGAGCGGTCTTCAATTTCGTATTGTTTAACATGTTTGTGAGTTTTAGAATTGGAGAAGATAGTTTCATATTGTTAGAAGATTAAGTTTTTAATTTTCTGCATGTTGTTGAAACTATGATTTGATGAAAACTGAAATTGGTGTTATGATGTTGTTTAATTTTAAATTTAAGTATGTTAAATTCAATCTTAAGGCTATAACATCAATAGAATTCAGTTTTGACATTGATCTCTGTCTATCATGTTCGTTTTCAAGATGTTTGTTCATGAAAATCCGTAGAAAACTGCCTTAGAAAATTTCTGGGAATTTGAGTTTCGCGATTTTCGATCGATCGAAAATCACTTTCGATCGATCGAAAGAGACAGTGATTAGATGCTTTAGAACGATAGTTTTTCGATTGCTAGTCGATTGATCGAATCTGTTTTTCGATCGATCGAAAGGCAATCGAGTATCAATCGAAAGTGTCAGATGATCAAGTTCGAATTTCTTAATTTTTTCGATTGATCGAGGGGCACTTTCGATCGATCGAAAGAAAGAAAAACAGAAATTTTTTCTAAGTGTTTTCACATGATAAAAGAGTAAGACTATGTGTAATTAGATTATGCATGTTTTAAAACTAAAAACCTTTCTTTTAAAACATCTAGTGGGAGAGAGATACAAGGGTTGGATCTCACGGCCTCCATTGTCAATTCATAGTAGTATGAAATAAATACTTTGTCTTTGCCTTGTGCTTAGCATTCCATGCGGAGAGTATTTATTTTATGGTCCTACAAGATTGAATTTCTTGGTTTATAGTGGTTTGATCAAACACCTTGTCTTTGCCTTGAGCTTAGCATTCCATGCGGAGGGTGTTTTGTATCATGGTACTACAAAATAAGCTTGTTAAGGGGATGAAATGTGGCTACACATGATTCTAGACAGTGGTATACACTAGACTAAATATTATAGTATCCTCTATGCTGAGTTCTTACTATCATTATTTAGAGGCCAAATAAATATAACGGCATATTATTAGTGTTTGATAAGAGTTATCATGATAGCACTAATGATGAGAATAGTTCTCAATCAATCATAGTATTTTATATTCACTCTATGCTGAGGGATATTGAATATGGGATTGGGTTGTCGTTGCATATATTATATTATGGTTTTATTAAGGTTCCATACAATATGTTTATATGCTAAAAAGATAATGTCCAGTTTATTGATTATATTCATGTTTATTGTTTTCAGATTTAGAACATGGCATCTTTTAGCCCACTTGTAGCTATTCTTAATCAAAACAAACTGACTGGATCCAACTATGTTGACTGGAAAAGAAACTTGGACATAGTTCTCACTGCTGAAGAACATAAGTATGTTCTTACTAAACCATGTCCTAACTTTCCTTCATTAGATGCTCCTCTTGAGGAAAAACAACGATATGATCGTTGGCAGAAATCTAATGGAATGGCCAAGTGCTACATCCTAGCATCTATCTCAAATGTTCTACAGCATCAAATGCAGGATGTAGAACTAGCTTCAGACATCATGCTAAGTCTGAAGGAGATGTTTGGTGAGCAAGGCCGTTCTGCTAGGCAAGAGACCATGAGGCAAATTTATAATACTAGAATGGCTGAGGGAAGTTCAGTGAGAGAGCATTGTCTTACAATGATCTCTAATCTGAACACATTGGAAGTTTTAGGTGCCGATATAGATGGAGAATCCCAAGTGGATATGATACTCCAGTCGCTACCAGAATCATTCAAGGAATTCAAACTGAATTATAATATGAACAAAAAGATTTATACCTTGTCTGAATTAATGAATGAATTGGTAGCGGCAGAAGGCATTCTTGGTACTTCCAATGTTGAAGCCAATGTTGGTGAAGCTTCTACTTCTCAACCTAAGTCGAAAGGCAAGGGTAAGAAGAAGAAGAAGAAGGACTTCACCAAACAAGAGGGTAAACAAATTGCCTTAGGGGTTGCTGATAAAGGAAAGAAGATCAAAGGAAAGTGTTTCCATTGTGGTGAGAAAGGACATTGGAAGAGGAATTGTCCAGTTTTCAAGGCTGCCAAGAATAAAGGTATGAATGATACATTCCTTCTTGAAATATGTTTGGTACAGAATCCCACGGATTCCTGGTGTGTGGATTCAGGTTGTACTAATCATATCTGCAATTCATTGCAGGGGTTTCAGGAGACCAGAAAGCTTAAAGAAGGGGAGTTGTTTCTTACTTTGGCTGATGGGAGCAGGATTCCAGTTGTAGCTGTTGGTGTTTATAATTTGTGTTTTCAATCTAGAGTTTTAATATTAGAAGACTGTTTGTATGTACCTAATGTACGTAGGAATTTAATTTCTGCTACTTACTTAGGTAAACAAGGATATTGTGTTATCCTAAAAGACAATGTTGTAATAAAGAAGGATAAAGTGTTTATCTGTTATGGCAATATTGTGGATGGTCTTTATATTTTAACTCCTGATAAGCATGAATTGTATAATTCTGAATTAGATGCTAACTCTCATGTAAAATCATTAAAGAGAAAGTTTCCTTCTACTAATGATGCATATCTTTGGCACTTGCGTTTAGGTCATATTAATTCAAATAGAATTCAAAGACTGATCAAAGATGGACTCTTAGGGCCCATGGACTTTGATGAATTTCCAGTTTGTGAATCTTGTTTGGAAGGTAAAATGACCAAACGACCTTTTACTGCAAAAGGTAGAAGAGCCCAAGATTTGCTAGAGTTAGTGCATTCTGATGTTTGTGGTCCTATGTCAATCCAGGCAAGAGGTGGCTATGAGTACTTCATCACTTTCACTGATGATTACTCAAGATATGGTTATGTGTACCTAATGAAACGGAAGTCCGAAGCCTTTGAAAAGTTCAAAGAGTTTAGGGCTGAAGTTGAGAATCAATTAGGTAAACACATAAAAGCCATTCGATCTGATCGAGGTGGTGAATACCTCTTTGGGGATTTCAAGGATTACTTAACTAAGAATGGGATTGTATCCCAATTGACTGCACCTGGAACTCCACAACAGAATGGTGTAGCAGAAAGAAGGAATAGGACTCTTTTAGAAATGGTTAGGTCCATGATGAGTTATTCAACTCTACCTATTTCTTTTTGGGGATATGCCTTAAACACAGCGATGTATCTTCTGAATTTAGTACCTTCGAAGTCTGTTTCTAAAACACCTGTGGAATTGTGGAATGGGCGTAAGCCTAGTATGAGACATCTCCATATTTGGGGTTGTCCAGCACATGTGTTAAAAGGAAAGTCTGACAAGTTACAGTCTAAAACAGAAGTGGTTTTCTTTGTTGGGTATCCAAAAGGAACTGTTGGAGGTTTATTCTATAGTCATAAAGATAATAAAGTGTTTGTTAGCACAAATGCCAAATTCTTGGAAAATGACTATATGAATGATTATACTCCTAAAAGTAGAGTTGTGTTGGCTGAAATGAATGAATCTGTAAATGAACAACCTATAGATGAAACTAGGGATGATGTGGTTGTATTAGATACACCACAAGATACTACTAATGAGATGTCTAGTACACAGGTGCCTCGTCGTAGTGGGAGAATTGTTCGGCCTCCTATAAGATTCATAGGTTTAGGAGAAACCTATGAAGCTATCTCAGAAGAGGTTGAATCGGATCCCTACACATATGATGAAGCGATGAATGATATAGATGCACATCATTGGGTCCAAGCTATGAAATCTGAATTAGATTCCATGTATTCCAATCAAGTTTGGAATCTTGTAGAGGCGCCTAACGGCATTAAACCTGTTGGTTGCAAATGGGTTTACAAGAGAAAGAGAGGGATAGATGGAAAGGTTGAAACCTTTAAAGCAAGGCTAGTGGCGAAAGGGTATACTCAAAAGGAAGGAATTGATTATGATGAAACCTTTTCTCCAGTAGCAATGCTTAAATCTATCAGAATTCTCTTATCCATTGCTGCTCATTTTGATTATGAGATTTGGCAAATGGATGTCAAGACTGCATTTCTTAATGGCAATCTTGAAGAGGAAATCTATATGATACAACCGGAAGGTTTCATAGCAAAGAACCAAGAGCATTTGGTATGCAAGTTGCAAAGGTCCATTTATGGACTTAAGCAAGCATCTAGGTCATGGAACATCAGATTTGATCAAGCAATCAAGACATTTGGTTTTGAACAAAATCTTGATGAACCATGTGTGTACAAAAGACATCAAGATAAAGTAGTAATGTTCCTAGTACTTTATGTTGATGATATTCTACTCATTGGAAATGATGTAGGGGTAATGTCATCTGTAAAAGTTTGGTTGTCAAGTCAATTTGATATGAAGGACTTGGGTGAGGCTAACTTTATTCTAGGGATCAAGCTTTGGCGAGATCGCAAGAATAAGATGTTAGGCTTATCACAAGCTGGATATATAGATAAGGTTCTAGAACGGTTTAGCATGCAAAACTCCAAGAAAGGATTACTTCCTTTCAGACATGGAGTTCCTCTGTCTGATGACCAAAGGCCTAAGACTCAAGAGGAAATAGATATAATGAGACAAGTTCCTTATGCTTCTGCAGTAGGAAGTCTCATGTATGCCATGCTTTGTACTAGACCAGATATCTGCTATTCAGTGGGCATGGTCAGTAGATATCAATCAAATCCAGGACCAAAACATTGGCAAGCTGTAAAGCATATTCTCAAGTATCTACGGAGAACGAGAGATTATATGCTTGTTTACCGTTGTGAGGATTTGATTCCCATTGGCTATACAGATTCAGATTTTCAATCGGATCTAGATTTCAGAAAATCCACTTCAGGATGTGTTTTCACCTTGGGAGGTGGAGCCATTAGTTGGCGGAGTATTAAGCAATCATGTATTGCAGACTCCACCATGGAAGCAGAATATGTTGCTGCTTGTGAAGCAGCAAAGGAAGCTGTATGGCTCAAGAAATTCCTCTCTGACCTTGGTGTAATAAGAATGGAGCAAGTTCCAATCACATTGTTTTGTGATAACAGTGGAGCAGTTGCACAATCTAAAGATCCAAGGAATCACAAGAAAGGAAAGCACATTGAGAGGAAGTACCATATCATTCGAGATATTGTTGCTCGTGGAGATGTGGTGGTAGCAAAGATTGAAAGTGCAAACAATCTAGCAGATCCATTTACCAAAGCCTTGCCTCAAAGGACTTTCGAGTCACATTTGGAGGGAATGGGAGTTAGATTAGTGCACAATAGTCTTTAGGGCAAGTGGGAGATTGTTAGGATTCGTGCCCTTAAATCCTATTGTAAGATGCTATGTATGATATTAAGTGTGACATTGTGTTTGACATTATGTATGACTTAATATTGTGTTTAATAAATTTGTTTTATTATTATCTGAAATAATGGTAACATGAATATTCGGACATTATCATATAGTCCATGAGATGCATTGTATGTGATTTATGTGAAGAGTCACAGAAGATATAAATCACAAGTTCTTTGTAAACTCAGAATTATAGTTCGTAGTCGGTGATGAAATTGGGCATTTCATCTGCGAAGACTATAACATATCAACTACGATGATTTGTCTTGATCATGGAAGTGGTGACTTCTAGTTGATGTGTTAATATGTTTTAAGAGTTAAGACATATTGAACTGGACCGCCATGAGATTTATTATTTGCCTAAGGACTGTCAAATGAATAATAAATCTCATGACTTGTATTTGCATGAACTCTTAATCCTGAGAGAATAATGGACCTGATCATAAGATGTAGGTTGCTTTGATATATCAGGAGTGAGATCTATATTAATGGTCAAAACCTCAGTATGTTGGGCAGCCACATTAAGTGTTGATGGAACATGTATTCTCAAGATGGAATTCATAGTCTCTTAATGGAGATATAAAATATTCCCTTGAGATAAGTTTAATGAGTTTGTTATTCAGAGAGTTAGGCCTAACCACTTTAGTATGACTAAAGTTTATATTTATGGAATTGGATTTCATAAATATATAATGAATAACATTAAGGATTAAACCGGGTACTCAAGGATCAAGATGTAGTAATTTACAAAGTGGCAGTCTATATTAATAACTTTGTATTACTACGAATATTTTATGAAGGGGTTGCATGTATAATAAAGTCTTGGGATATAATATATAGATAAGACCTAGAGTGCAACTATATTTATATAGTGGTATTAAATATAGTTAATGGTAACTTTGGACTTGTCAAGAGTTGACAGAAAAGCCCAAGGCCCATTGGAGCTAGTGTCTTATTGGTCCCTTTTGGTCCCACTCCAAGCCACACACTTAAGCCCAATTGGTAAGGCCCAAAAGGCTAGCCCAATTAGATATATTGGTTAGAAACAAAGGGAAAAACGTACAGAAGTTTTTTGGTAAGAAAAACATCATAGAATTGGTGTGGAAGTGAGTTTTTGGTACTCACACATCATCCCTTTGTTACCAATTTGAGAGACCACACATCTTGGGCGATTAGTGGAATTGGAGTGAAGATTAAGAGTATTCCCAAGTGCTTCAATCTTTGGTTTTGAAACTCATCGCTTCAAGGTACGATCTCTTGTTCTCATAATTCTGAAATTTACTTTACACATGTTATCAATATTGAATGAAGTAGATCCGTTCAAAACTTACTTTTCCGCTGCGCACTCATTTAATTCCATCACTATGTATGTGTATGCATACTCAAGCCCAGAACCCTAATTCAAACTTTTCTGCTTCTGTTTCTTTATTCTGTTTATGAAATATACTTATGTCTTGCCTTGTTTTATGCTTCTCAATCCTCTGTTTCTCTATTTAAGTGTTTGTTTATTCTTCACATGTTAGATTAGGGTTACCTTTAAGTTAAATCATTGATGATGAACATACATTCACATGGTCATGAATTGATGTATAAGTGTTATGATGTAGTGAGGTAAGACATGCATTTACATGTACATGCATATGATATTGTTTAGGTTTGATGAATATGATGAACATGATTGTTTGAACCTTTGATACTATGCTTAGATGCTTGGATATATTTGATGTTAATATCTTGCTGCCATGTCTATGTTTCTGCCCTTGGGTGTTTGTTTGTTTGCTACCTTGAATGAGATATGTGATGTGCAATGCCATGATAGATGTATGCTAGGGTTTAGGATGAAGATATCATGTTGTATGCTTAGATGTATGTTAGTATGTATGTGAGTTTAAGATGCAATGTTGAGCATGCCTTTAATGAGAATAAGACGTAAGACACAATGAGTGGAAGTCGACCCACGAGTCGGGCAGTCTTGGGTACCTAACACCTTCCCAAGTCGTACCTAAACTCTGAACCCATACTTTGGTAGTAAGATCAGTCCTTTCACATAAGTGTGCTATATACATGGTTCCTAGGCCATAAAACTAGTTGGCGACTCCATTCTTTTTTCTCTGCCCTAGTCCACTCAGTCGAGGCGAACTCCCCCTTCCAAAAAGCGTTGCGCCCATAGACATATTGTGGTAGTTTCAAATTGCCATAGTAGGTTCTGTCTTCTTTTAACCATGTTTTGGAATTGAAACCTATTGTAGTGGTTTCAAACCGATGTATTAGGTATTTCAATTGATGTACCTATTATGGAGATTCAAAACCGCCGTAATAAGTCCTACCTTTTTTTTTTTTTTTTAATAACTATTTTAGCATCTATATCTATTACAGAGGTTTCAAACCACCATAATGTCCTAGCTTTTTAAGCCTTGTTTTGGAATTCGGGCCTGTTGTGGTGCATTGTAGAACTGATGCTTTAGACCTCCAAATCGCTGGTATTGACCATACCTATTGTGGTATTTAGTAAAGTACCGCTATAAGCCTTGGTGTGTAGCAGCAGTTACTAAAAGCGCTGTTATGGGACCCTTTTTTTTTGTAGTGAATGTGTTGGGAAATTTAAACCCCAGTTGATAGAATTAATAAGTTTTAAATCCAAGTTGTTAATTAGATTTATTATGAGTAAACCTTGTTAAAACAAATAAACATCAATATCTTGTCAATATCATGCACATCAGAATAGTAAATAAGATAAGATATGATGACTCAGGAAAACCAATGAAACAAATTAGTTTCATAGTAAAGAGAAGTTTCAGATCTAATACAAACTTTTGTCCCTAGGCTTTACAATTTCCATAGATAAATTTATAGCAGAAACCTTCTACCGCTTCAGAACCTCTGAACTCTCTAGTATATGAATGCTACCAATGATGCATGGATCCCAGTACGTTACTAACTCCCAACAACTAGAAGATGTTGTTGGCTGCAAATTTCTTCACTTCATCAACAATGAAGATCAAGAAGTACTTGGTTACAAAACCCTAAGGTGTAAAAGACATAGTACCTTCTTACAGCGAGAATAAGGCACTAGGTCACTTTCTACATATGTTCTCCATGTATGACGACCTTTAAAATAAGCCTTATATATGTCTAGGGTTATGAGAAAAGAAACCCTACACATATATGTTAGCATGAGCAGAAAATCAAATTTGGAAAATTTGATTTTGTAGATCTCGACAGATTCAGCTTCTGTCGAGTTTCTATCGAGATTTCTTCATTAATTCTCGATAGATACTATTTCTGTCTAGGTATCTGTCGAGCTTTAATGAACAACTTTTCTTCACTTGTTTCTTGGTCCAATTTTCATGGCTTGAATACTTGGCTTGAACAACATGTTTCTTGAAGTACTAAACCTATCATAGATCTACCCAATTACAAGTAAAGTGCATTTTGTCTAAGGATTAGCCAATTACATAATATATGTCCTTAACAATCCCCCCTTTGGCAATCCATGACAAAACCACAACAAAACAAATAATCATGAGAGAAGTCTTAAATCACTAAACTCATAACCACTTATTGTATTACAAAATAAATCTGTCCCTACTACAAACTCTTGAAAAACTTTGCAAAAATAGAGTTCACGGCAAGATAGACTTTCACAAGCTGTCTTTCTGAAACACTTAAACAAAACTCATTAAGGCATCACGTGTGAAACAAAAATAAAGATTGCGTACATAAAGAAACATGCGTATAAAGATAGAGAAGAAACAACACATGTAAAGATAGGAGAAGAAGACATACATCATCATATATATATAGAAGATAAGCACAATGTATAAAAAAATGGTCACAAGACCGATGTACAAGAAACTAAAAGAAGCTCCTAAAACAAAAAGGAGGTAAACACTCCCCCTAACAAGAAGAAACACAATTCCCCCTTACAAAGGCATGTATTTCTCCCCCTAACATGTAGAATCTTAAAAAGAAACCACATTTAGTCCCCCTTTTTGTCATGATTGACAAAGGATACAAGAAACTATAAAACTTCACCCGAGAAACATAAAGATGATCTAGAGAAAGATGCAAAACATGTGAAAAATAATGCATGTAAGAGGGTTTCGACCGATTGAAAAGCTATCGAGCTTCTATTAAGATGAAACCCAGAAATCTCGATGGATCGAGAATCTATCGAGAATGTATCGAGCAGACAGAGAGCACATAATTTTAGCTCGATGGATCAACCTAGCTGTCAAGAAGCTATCGAGGTCAAACCCAAAAAATTGATGGATCAAGAATTTGTCGAGGATCTGTTGAGATTACAAGATGAAGGCGTAATAGAAATGATATCTGTCGAGGATGTGTCAAGGAGCTGTTGAGCTTGAAGAAAAGAGGTTTTTCAAGAAGGGAAAAACACATAGAGATGAATGCAACAACCAAGCTATTCAAACAAGCATCCAAGCAGCATGTTAAGCACTCAAACCACACCTCAACTCTAGATGCAAAGCATTCCTAGATCCACAAACACACTAAACAAGTCTAACCAATTTTATATTTCAAAAACAAGTTAAGACAGTTTAGCAAGTATATATTAACACATGTATCTCTTGTGATGGCCAAATCAAGAGTAGCAAAGAATTTGCTTGTTGTGTGTGAAACAAAGCAAGAGTGCTTAAGTGTCTCATATTATGAAGATTTAAGATATGAGAACATCTAATACACCAACACACAATCATAACTGTTTGATGGGGACTATCACCTTTAAGGTATATCCTATAACTCTCACATCTCCTAGAAACACGCTTGCAATCATATTAAAATCATTTTGATCTTTTTGCTTTTATTCTTTGCCTATTTTCTTTTTGAACATATCTTGCATGGGCATATAAGAGAGAAAAGAAATACCAAATTATGTAAGCCAAAACATCCCAAATTTGCTGTGCCAAAGCACATAGATGTTATACATGATTGACGGGCTTTAGTGGTGAGATGGTTATTTATGCCTTTCTTTTAGAATTTTCTAGTTCTTCCCATCAAAAAGAGTGATATGAGTATGAGATATAAGAGACAATCTTAATCGTACTCATCACAAACACAAGCCATAAAGCTCACTTGCTTAGTTATGCATTGAGATGCTCATCTAAGCTACAAGAGATACAAAATTTAAAAAACTTTGTTTCAATGGCTATCCAAGGTACACAAGTATCAACATACACAAACACACATTGTTTTTGTTTTTGTTTTTGTTTTTTTTTTTCTCTTTTTATTTTGAAAAGCAAACAAAATAAAGACTAAACAACCAAACAAAAACAGACAAGTAACATGAAAGCATGAAGATAGATGCAGATGCATGATTCCAAAAACAGATAAGAAATCAAGCAAGAAAGTCCTACTTTAGATAGAAAGAATTTAAGCAGAGGACAAATAGAAAAGACAATTAAGTCTTAGGCTCCTTTCTCACCCATACAGCACGAGTCTTTGGCTGTGAAAAAGAAAAGGCACGTGCCCTAGTATGTTTACTAAAGGACATAGAAGAATTAGAATTCTCCTAAAATTGAGTTAAAAAGCTCAAAGCTTTTAATAACTTTCCAAACAAAGGTGTTGTTCCTTGAGAGGAACCTGTGACCGTTTAGACACTTGCTTTTAAGGATACAACTTAAAGCAATTAGGATGAATGTGTCTAGAAACACCACAATGGTGACAAACATGAGCAGTTTTAGGACTACTAGACTTCCTAGAGTGAGCTTTAACAAAGGATTTAGAATTAGACAAATCGGTTATGGATTTCATACCTTTATCAAGTTTCTCAAATTGGGGCACAAAGACAGTCTTTGATCCAAAAGCCATGGAAGAGGAGGGGCCGAAAGAAATAACATATCCTAAGCCAAATTTATCAGAACTAAGCTTTTGAGCACTCAATACTGTTAGGTTCTAAAGACTTAGGATTTTATGTATTTAGAACTCTAATGTGTAATGTTGGCAAACCATGATCAAAACAGTTTGTTTAGTCTTGTTTAGGCTTGCTCAAAGTTGTATCTTTTACGTAAAGTTGGAATCGATAGGCTGCAGAAGTATTTGTTACTTTTGGCCTGGCTCGGTCGATTGAAGCTTAGACTCAATCGATTGAAAGTCGGCCAGATTGTTTTTTCTGCAGAATTTCCAACTCAGCCCTAACTCCAAAAACGTTTAGGGTTTTATGTTTTTGCCCTAGGTATATAAGGCAAACCCTAGCCACGTTTTTAGTGATGCTCTTGTTGCTCATATTTGCGGTTTTGTGTGAATCTCTTGTGAGATCCTTGAGGAGCTTTCCTTCACATAAACTTAGGGTTATCAAGAAGGAGATTACTTCAACATCTTGATGATCATTCAGTTGCTGCTATAGGAGCTTAAAGAAACACAAGCGGGAGTGCTTGTACTTGTGGAGAATCCAAGAAAGAAGGAGTTCGTGGATTCGGAGCTTGCACGTGGCCGTGTCAGTAAGTTCTACTGGTGGGTAGCAATAAGAAGTCAAGCATAGGGGCTTGTAAGTCTTATTGTATAAATTTCGATTCTTTCATATAGTGGATTCAAGTTTACCTCGAGGATAGCTAGGTTAAATCCTCTCCAGGTTTTTTACCGGTTTGGTTTTCCTGGGTGATTATATTTCCGCTGCTATATGCTTGATATGATTATTTGACTGTGTTAACCTAGATTTGCATAATTTGACTAAGTTAACCACTTGGCTAATTCACTAGATTAATCCAATTGTTGTTTAAGGGGTCTAAAAACTTAACAAATACCTTATCAAGCTTTGCACTAGACATCCTCTCTATTTGAGTTCTAGCTTGACTAAGATTTACCTCAAGACTCTTGACCTTCTTTTCTAATGAGGTGTTCTCCACAACAAGAGTCTCAACTAACCTTGTAGTCTTATCTAGTTTGACTAACAATTTAGCTTTTTCAGTTTTTACCTCATTAAGCTCTTTTCTACAAAGATGAGAAGGCTTTTCAAATTTTATAAATTCAGTGCATAGCTTTTCATTGGCTTCCTGAAAGGTCAACTTCTTAGGTACTTCATTATCAGAAGAATCCACACTGTCACTAGCACTCTCCACAATCACTTTATCGATTATGGCAGTAAAAGACATAAAGTGATCACATTCATCCACATACTCATCCAAAGAGTCATTCTCAGTATCACTCAAGGTAGCAACCAACTCTTTATCTTTTGACTTCTTGGTATTTTCCTTCATAAGGTAGTTTAGGTACTCTATCCTCATATGACCAAAACCTTTACAGTCATGGCACTGGATGAGGAGTTTCTCATTCTTGCCCTTCCTAAAGGATTCAGATTTCTTGGGGGCTTTGTTCTTATCCTTTTTCCTCTATTGGAGAGGATTGATAATTTCATTAGCTATGAAGGTTAAGTCCTCATCCTCGTCTTCATCTTCATCTTTAGAGTCATCACTCTCTTCCTCTATACCCTTAAGAGCCATGTTCCTACTCTTTCCACCTTTTCTCATTTTACCTAATCTTATCTCATAGGTTTGAAGGTTCCCTACAAGCTTAGTCAAAGTCGGTGATCTTGGCATGGAATCTTTCAGGTAAGGACTTAAGGATTTTCCTAACAATTTTGGATTCTGTTGTAGATTCTCCAAAGTTGAAGGCAAAATTCACAATATCCTTGAGTTTAGCATAGAACTCATGAAAGGTCTCATCCTCCTCCATCCTTATTTTCTTCAAAACTACTAATAAGTCTTTGAATCTTCACAGTCTTTACAGCCTTGGTACCTTCATAGGTGGTCTCAAGAATGGTCCATGCTTCCTTGGCAACTTCCGTGGATGATATTTTCTTGAATTCGTCATTGGTCACCCTATAAAACAAAGCATTCAAAGCCCTACTGTTGAAATTTGCCACTTTGATTGTTGCTTCATCCCAATCCACTGACGTTTTCTTTGGCTTAATCCAGCCAACTTCAACAGCTTGCCATACTTTTTCACCTAGAGCCTAAAAAAACACATTCATACGAACTTTCCAGTACGCATAAGTAGTGCCATCAAATAAAGGAGGAATCAAAAGAGATTGTCCACATTCCATGACAATGGGGGTTAAGGATCACACTCAGGAAATTAATCCAATCATAGTGTACCCTCTCTGATACCACTTGTTGGAAAATTTAGACCCCAGTTGATAGAATTAACAATTTTAAAACTCAAGTTGTTAATTAGATTTATTATGAATAAACTTTGTTAAAACTAACAAACAACAATATCATGCACAACAGAATAGTAAATAACACAAGATATGATGACCCATGAAACCAATGAAACAAAATTGTTTCACAGTAAAAAACCTGGAGGGAAACCTTCTCGAAAAGCAATTCACTATAGTAAAGAGAAGTTTCAGATCTAGTACAAAACCTTTGTCCCTAGACTCTACAATCCCCGTAGATAAACTAACAGCAGAAACCTTCTACCGTTTCAGAACCTCTGAACTCTCTAGTATATGACTGCCACCAATAATGCACGGATCCTAGTATGTGATTAACTCCTTAGCATGAATCCCAGTATGTGACTAACTCCTAACAACTTGAAGAAGATGTTGTTGGCTGCAAAGTTCTTCACTTCATAAAAAATGAAGATCAAGAAGTACTTGGTTATAAAACCTTAAGGCGCAAAAGATGCAGTTGTTGGAAAAATCTGGTTTTTGTATCTCATACAAAAACACACGCAGCGGAAGCAACAAAAAAACGGATCTACTTCAATCATGAAAGATAAACATGTAACCATGAATTCTAGAATAAAGAATTGAAAGCGTACCTTGGTGCAGTGAATTTCAAAACCAAACTTGAGAATACCTTTAATCTTCATCTCAATTCCACATGGTGCCCAAGATGTGTGGTCTCTCAATCAGTCCTTTTGTACATAAACTCTCAAAGAAAAATCCTTCTTTTTCTCCTTGTGGAGAAAAACTGAACTCTTTTTCTTTTCATTTTACGTACGTTAAAACCATTCTCATAGTTTCTTTATTTAATAACACTTATTAAATAATGACTAATTATCTAATTGGGTTAGCCTTTTTGGGCCTACCCAATTGGGCTTTAGTTTGTGGCTTGAGATGGGACCAAAGGGACCAATAAGACACTAGCTCCAATGGGCCTTGGGCTTTTCCGTCAACTCTTGACAAGTCCAAAGTTACCATTAATTATATTCAATACCACTATAAGAATATAATTGCACTCTAGGCCTTATCTATAAATTATATCCCAAGACTTTATTATACATACAACCCCTACATTAAAATATTCGTAGTAATACAAAGTCATGAAATAGACTATCACTTTGAAGATTACTACATCTTAATCCTTTATGTTATTCATCATATATTTATGAAATTCAATTCCATAAATATATACTTTAGTAACTCCTTACTAAAGTAGTTGGGCCCAATACTCTGAATAACCAAACCCATTAAACTTATCTCAAGGGAATATTTTATATCTCCGTTAAGAGATTATGAATTCCATCTTGAGAATATATGTTTCATCAACACTAAATGCGGCTGCCCAACATACTGAGGTTTTGACCATAACTTATAGATCTCACTCCTGATATATCAAAGCAACCTACATCTCATGATCAGGTCCATTATTCTCTCAAGATTTAGAGTTGATGTAAATAGAAGTCGTGAGCTTTATTATTCATTTGACAGTCATTAGGAGAATAATAAATCTCATAGCGGTCTAGTTCAATATGTCTTAACTCTTAAAACATATAAACATACAAACTAGAAGTCTCCACTTCCATGATCAAGACAAATCATCTTAGTTGATATGTTATAGTCTTCGCAGATGAAATGCCCAATTTCATCACCGACTACGAATTAAAATTCTGAATTTACAAAGAACTTGTGATTTATATCTTCTGTGACTAAATCACATAAATCACATACCATGCATCTCATTGACCAAGATAATGTCTCATTAGTTCATAAAAGGTCTCATATAATTAAACAACTTAATTATTTATGACATGCCAATAAATTGGATTTTAGGGCACAAACCCTAACAATCTCCCACTTGCCCTCAAAGACAATTTACCACATATCCGACACTTATCTCCCTTTAGAGTAATTCATAGTCACTCTAAGGCAAGGTTTGGAAACAAGTTTCAGCCAGATTTAATGCATAAATCATCTTTTCTACTACTACTACTTTTCACGTAATCATATCTTCTCTAATGAGATGATACTTATGCGATGAACACATATCTTGAAGTCCAACTTCATGAATCAAAATCAAACTACGAGTCAGTATTTGTACGTCCAGTAACTATCAAAACCTCACGTTTGTGGAAAAGCATATAATTCCTCATTCTCCTAAGATATTTGAGTATATGCTTTACTCCCACTAGAATAAGTGATCTTTGATTCACTTGATATTTGCTTACTATGCCCACTGCTAAATAGACATTTAGCCTAGTATTTAGCATAGCATAAAGACTTCCTATCGATTTGATATAAGGAACCGTCTTATATGCTCTTCCTTTATATGTCTTAGAACCATAGTCCTATACAAAGGAACTTCAAACTTAAAAGGAAAGAATCCTTTCTTAAAGTATTACTTGCTATACTTGGCTAGAATCTAATCTATTTAAGCAGTCTAAGATAGACCCAACATCCTAATTTCTGAATTTTAACAAAGTTTTAATTCTTAGGATGTGACTAGTCTTTCCCAAGTACTTTATATCAAATTGGACTAGACAACCAAAACTCCATTGATGACAATAACTCTACATCATCCTAAATGATTAGAATGTCATCAATATACATTAAGAAATTTATTATTCTATATAGTTTTTACACACTTAAGGCTTTTTAAATACTTGATCAAAATCAAACAATTTGATTTCTTGATCAAAGATGATATTTTATGATTTAGATGCTTGTTTTAGTCTATAAATGGACTTTAAGGAACTTGCATGCTAAACTCTACTGGTTCTTTGTTATGAACAAGTCTTATTACATCATATAGATGTCTTCCTCAAGATTGCTACTAAAAGAAGCTTTCTTGATATCCATTGTCATATTTCATCCAAATGAAATATAATGGATAAGAGAATCTAGATAGAGTCGAATTTGACTATTGGTGAAAAAATCTTTTCATACTCGAACCATTTCTTTTTGAATAAATCTTTTCACCATTAGTCTTGACTTTGAAGGTTTGCACCTTCAAATCTATCAATCTCATTTCCTTGTAGACCTATTTGAAAACAACAGGCTTAATGCAATTAAGCGCTTCTACAAGTTTTAGACTTTTAAATAAAATTTAATTCTATTCACATAACCTTGAATCAGTAATCTATATTCATATCATCTATTACCTTTACGTAGGACCGAGGATCAAATTCATATCCTTATGGAATGACTTCAAAAGTTTATCCCAAAAGTATGAATTTATTTGGTAATCCTCTCACTATGATATTGTATTAGTGTAATAGTTATCTATAGAATAATATCTTGTGGTGTATCTAATACAACCATTTCATTTCAAAAAGTACTTTATAGTTGTCTTTTAACAAATTCTGACAATTTTCTTCTAGAATAATCAACTTTTACTTTAAAAGAGCCCTATTCCTCCTTTATGTATGCACTAACTTAAAGAAGTCATTGGAACTTTATTCCTTTACAAAAAGGAACCCTAGATCATATTCTCCTCTAAATAGAATTCATAGATTGTGAATATAACAAAATAATGGTTCTAAAAGCCCATCTTTCACAAATCTTAAATAACACTTAGATTAATAAGATCTAGACATAAGTGTCAAAACATACAAAACCAAAGGATGGAAACTTTCTCTTTAAAAAGTAAACATATAAATTTCCATCTAGAAAACAATCATGGACAATGCTTAGCTTTACCAAAACAGAAACAATTTCCTTTTGGTCATGCTTTTGAGACTAATTTCCTTTTGGCAATTACTAGGGCAACTAACTTGTCCATCTGTTTGGTATTATAATTCCTCTTCTTATCACCCTTACCTTTCAGTTTAGGCTAAGAATTTGAATTAAATCATATTGATCCTAGCCTTAGCTTTTAGGATGTCTTCCGTTGTGTAGAACTCACTCATCAATTCAGATAATATAATAAGAATTTATTTTCAAAACAATCTGAATTGATCAAATGATTCTAACAAGGACTTGTGGATCATATCCACATGAGATTAACATTTAATCTCTACATCCAAGAATTCCAATTCATTTTAAAATTAAAAAATTTCATAAAATGACATAGAGTGAGTTCTACACATCTCTACATCCAAAAATTTCATAAAATTTCATCCAAGAACTCCTTAAGCTTTTCTTAGCACTCAATATGATTCATACCAAACATCTCATTTAGACTTGATATAAAGTCTAAGTTTAGTACTAACTCTTGCATCTCATGCTATAGCACAATTGAGATAGAAGCCAATGAAACATTTTAGCATTTCAATGGAGACTATGATCATATCATAAGCTATCTTCCATAAATGCATCATGTATAGGAAATTATGACAATGCTGAATCGAAACATTAATGTGTACTTCAGCTCCTTTAAGCACCATGTCCAAAATTATTTCTTAGTTAATGTGATTAAACTAAAATAGTAGCTAGAGGACAAAATTTATGACGACTCTATTTTGAGACCATGAACTTAAATATAGGACATCGACAACCTAATCCCGCAATTAATATTCCTCGGAAGCGAGGTCATACCAATCACTATGATCAGGCGAGAATTATTCTCATTATTAATGTTATCATGGTAACTCTTATAAAAAAAAAATAATTTGCCGCTTCTCCTTTAGTCTCTAAGTAATAATGATATAGCTCCGAAGGGAGGTTAACATTAAACTTAGTCTAATGTACACCATTGCCTAGAATCAATGTGAGTCACCAAGTAACTCCACGGAAGCGTGGTCGTTCTCAATGTATAAACACACTTCATCTATCATTAAGAAGTATAATCTGTAATACCATGAATTAAACACCCTCCGAAGGGAGCAAGGCATATACGCCAAGGCGAGGTGCCTAATCACACTACTATAAACCAGCAATGGAGGCCATGAGAATCAACCCTTGAATCTCTCTCCCACTAGAAATTTTAAAAACAAGTGGATTGTCTTGAAATCATTGTGATCTTATCACAATTTTAACCCAACACATCAAATGTGTTTAATTGTTTAAATTCAATGTGATGTAACTAAGTCACGTCACAATAGTGTAACGAACATTCGCGCAATCACAAAGAAGTTTAACCTTGTAATCCGTGAAGTAAATAACCTTCGCATGGAATGCAAGACTCGAAGTCAAGACGAGGTATCTACTCACATTACAATAAACTTAACAAAAGGGTTATTTCAAGAACTCCCACTTATTATTTGGGTTTCTCTTAAATAATTGTGATCCCATCACAACTAATAACCTTGCACTTGTTGAAGACTCTAATTTTATTAGAATCACTAACTAAAATGGAAGTCCTAAACTATTTAGGATTCCTTAGACACTAATGATTCAAAAATTAGTTATACAGAACTCTATCCTTAATTTACTAAACAAAGTATTCTAATCTCATTAGAAACTATATAACTTTAATTAGAATTTTAATCTCATTAAAAACCTCTAATTAAAATAAATTAAGTACTATTAATCATAAAATGATTTAGTACCAAGAGTTCTATTTAACTAACATCTTTGATCTCATTAGGTCTTTCAGTTAGAATCATGTGTAATCTAATCACATATAACCTTGTTCTTAAAAAACTTGAAAACACTTAGAAAAAATTCTAATTTTCTTTCTTTTGATCGATCGAATGTGACTCTCGATTGATCGAAAAAATTAAAAAATTCGAACTTGACCACCTGACTTGTTCGATTGATACTTGATTGCCTCTCGATCGATCGACTATCAATCGAAAATCAATCTACTTAAAAAGTCTGATCACTGTTTCACTCGATCGATCGAAAGTAATTTTCGATTGATCGAAACTCGTGAAACTCGAATTTCCAGAAATTTTCTAAGGCAGTTTTCTATAGTTTTTCTTGAACAAACAACTAACGTTTTTGACATCTTCATTGTTTTCTTCCAAAAACACTTTTTGATTTTATCAACGAAGATTTTCAGATCAAACATTAGGGTTTTTCAATATCAAAATCAAGAACCATAATAATGCTAGAAACTTTGAAAACACAATCCTAATCTCATTAGGAATAAATTTCATAATCCTAGCATTAACTGTTTGATCATAAAAATATATTACTAGACTTACATCTATTCATGTACATCCAGTGAAAGATATAAACAAACAAGCATTAAAGGTAGTTATTGTATATGAAATATGGGTCCCACGATATTCATGCCAAGACATTCATTCAGTAACTATATCCAAGCAATTGAACTTAACGTGTTCATCATTAAAACAAAAACTATCAAATGCATTACAGGTTTATGCATTCCAATGAGACAAGAGTGCTATCGTGTTCATCCTAAGACAAATACTATAAAATCACGACACCATAACTTTATAGTCATGGGCCACTTCGAACAAAACAAGAATATATTCATCCTGATAGTGAATCCGATAACATCATGTCTCACATACGTGAATGACACAGGAAACAGTTATCGAATAAAATTAAACTGCCAACTATATCCAAGCAGTGCAAACCAAAATGCTCATGCTTAACCGATATACCAGTCTAATTTACATTCTTTAAACCTTAATCCATGTCTTTCACAAAAGAGTACAACCAAGGACACAATTATGCAGAAAATTTCACTGCAGAAAATTAAATCATCAAGAAAACAGTTTTTCTTTAATTCTAAAATTCAATCACATGTTATACAAGCATGACATTGAAGACCGCTCTGATACCATTTGTTGGAAAAATCTGGTTTTTGTATCTCATACAAAAACACACACAGCGGAAGCAACAAAAAAACGGATCTACTTCAATCATGAAAGATAAACATGTAACCATGAATTCTAGAATAAAGAATTGAAAGCGTACCTTGGTGCAGTGAATTTCAAAACCAAACTTGAGAATACTTTTAATCTTCATCTCAATTCCACATGGTGCCCAAGATGTGTGGTCTCTCAATCAGTCCTTTTGTACATAAACTCTTAAAGAAAAATCCTTCTTTTTCTCCTTGTGGAGAAAAACTGAACTCTTTTTATTTTCATCTTACGTACGTTAAAACCATTCTCATAGTTTCTTTATTTAATAACACCTATTAAGTAATGACTGATTATCTAATTGGGTTAGCATTTTTGGGCCTACCCAATTGGGTTTTAGTTTGTGGCTTGAGATGGGACCAAAGGGACCAATAAGACACTAGCTCCAATGGGCCTTGGGCTTTTCCGTCAACTCTTGACAAGTCCAAAGTTACCATTAATTATATTCAATACCACTATAAGAATATAATTGCACTCTAGGCCTTATCTATAAATTATATCTCAAGACTTTATTATACATACAACCCCTTCATTAAAATATTCGTAGTAATACAAAGTCATGAAATAGACTGTCACTTTGAAAATTACTACATCTTAATCCTTGAGTACCCGGTTTAATCCTTTATGTTATTCATCATATATTTATGAAATCCAATTCCATAAATATATACTTTAGTAACTCCTTACTAAAGTGGTTGGGCCCAATACTCTGAATAACCAAACCCATTAAACTTATCTCAATGGAATATTTTATATCTCCGTTAAGAGATTATGAATTCCATCTTGAGAATATATGTTTCATCAACACTAAATGCGGCTGCCCAACATACTAAGATTTTGACCATAATTTATAGATCTCACTCCTGATATATCAAAACAACCTACATCTTATGGTCAGGTCCATTATTCTCTTAGGATTTAGAGTTGATGTAAATAGAAGTCGTGAGCTTTATTATTCATTTAACAGTCATTAGGAGAATAATAAATCTCATAGCGATCCAGTTCAATATGTCTTAACTCTTAAAACATATCAACATACCAACTAGAAGTCTCCACTTCCATGATCAAGACAAATCATCTTAGTTGATATGTTATAGTCTTTGCAGATGAAATGCCCAATTTCATCACCGACTACGAACTAAAATTCTGAGTTTACAAAGAACTTGTGATTTATATCTTCTGTGACTAAATCATATAAATCACATACCATGCATCTCATAGACTAAGATAATGTCTCATTAGTTCATAAAAAGTCTCATATAATTAAACAATTTAATTATTTATGACATGCCAATAAATTGGATTTTAGGGCACAAACCCTAACAACAGTAACTTCTTGTAGAGAGAATAAGGCATTAGGTCACTTTCTACATATGTTCTCCACATATGACGGCCTTTAAAATAAGCCTTATATATGTCTAGAGTTGTGAGAAAAGAAACCCTACACATATATGTTAGTATGAGCCGAAAATTTAATCCGAAAAATTTGATTTCATAGATCTTGACAGATTCAGCTTCTATCGAGCTTCTGTTGAGTTTTCTTCATTAAGTCTTAATAGATACTGTTTTTGTTGAGGTATCTGTCGAGTTTTAATGAACAATTTTTCTTCATTTGTTTATTGGTCCAATCTTTATGGCTTTAGTATTTGGCTTGAACAACATGTTTCTTGAAGTACTAAACATATCCTACATCTACCCAATTACAAGTAAAGTGCATTTTATCAAAGGATTAGCCAATTACATAAAATATGTCCTTAATAGAATGGACCTATGCCAGCGCTTTCAAGAGCGTTAGTGGCAATTTTGAAGCGCCAGTATAGGCTGGTTTGTGTGTGTGTGTGTGTGTGTGTGTGTAGTGATAAATAAAGATAGAAATCTCTTTCTCTTCCCCTTTTTCTTTTTCATCCTCCTTACATTTACTCTTCTCATCCTCTCCCATCCTCCCTAACAAACAATACTTAAAAGTGTTTTTTATTTTATAAGTTTCACACCGGTTTTCTTTTTTTGCAATTAATTAAATATTTATAAAAAAAAAAATGAGTAAATTATGTTTAAAATTTAATCGAGTTGAATTGTACTTTTTTAGTCTTAAGATAAACAAGTTTATTTAAGTAAGTAAAATTCCCACATTTCAAATTAAGATTAGAAAAAAAATATATAAGACGATTATTCTATTAACCAATCCTAGACAATATAGTGTAATGAAATGGTTATTAAGCCAAGTTGTGCTCTTGCATAAGCTATAAAATAGTTATTTGGGGAAAATGACATTATCATTATGTAGAATGAATAGTTCAGACTTTCCTTTAATATTCCAATTATTTTCTACTTTCTTGATTGAGTAAAGAGTGGGTTTTTTTTTTTTTTTTTAATAAATAAATAAAGAATAATGTTGTTGTTATTATTATTATTATTATTATTATTATTGTTTTTTGGTCTATTAAGAAAAGAAGTAAGTGGTTTTCAATTCGGAGCCAGACACGCAGAATTAAGCACATCGATCACCCCCACTGCGGAGCAATCCATAATGCATGACTATATTGTTAGTTTGCACTAAGCAGCAATCAACTACAAGCGGTCCATAAAAAATGTGACCAATTCGGTGGCCATTGTGTATCTCCACGACATTATAACATCATGAGTGTTTTGTTTACTTTACAGTACTCTTTTGTACCAAATATTTGTAGATAGATACGACTCCTTTGTCGACATTTTTATTTATTTCATCTTGATTTTTGGAAAAAATAATTCAAGCACATGTAATTTTTAATGTACAAATTACAATCCTTGAGCTTGATTCAATGAGGTGAAAGGGGGTGGAAAGCCAAGGCATATGAACATTACAAAGACAAAATTGATCGAGTTGGTAGCAGTTGTAAAAGCTCACAACTCAAATGTGAATAATTTCACTTTGTACTTGACGGAGAAAATTGGGTTAGCTTTATATTTTAAATTAATATATAGACTTTTTAGATATTGATCTCAACAAGGACAGAGTTTTCTGTGAATGGATTATCAAGACGCCAGATGTAAAGATTCTTTTTCTTTTTTAAAAAAAAAAAAATCTTTTTCGGCCGTTGTCTGCAAAAAATAATTTATTTTAATTAGCATCTCTTCGTACAAATCATGGTAATTATACTAGAATTGACCTCTCTTTTGTTATTTATCCTCAAATCCACAATCCAACACAATTATTTAAGAAATAACTGAATTGGAACCAGTGTTGTAATTGCACAAGCTAAAATGCATTTAACACATTCTAAGTTTGAGGCCACTTCTAAATTATTCATAGACTTTAAAACTTGAGATATACACTATCGAATATTACAATTGACTAGTAGAGCATTAAGTGCTGTCTATGGAATTAACAGCATTACAAATGGCTTCGTAACCAACGGACTACAACAGTCAAAAGAACAAACATGAGCCAATTAATGACCTGAAGGATGTTACTTTGACAGTCAAAAAAGAGTTATAAAGAGGCTTCCAACGGCTATAAAAAGAAAGGCTATAGAGAAGCCATCACCCACCAAGAGAAAGGCACGCACACCAAAATAACTACAATCTCTTCCTTCCTACTTTCAGCATAATAAATCAAGGATTAAGATAAGGTGCAATAGCTAAAAGTTATTGCACCTTGCAATTAACCATGGTGTGTGAGATAAAGGTGAAAAAATAAAGTGTAAAAGTGAAATAGTAAAAAGATGAGGGTTAAAAAACTTTACTTAAGGGTTGAGATTAAAAGTGACTTTTGCAATTTTTATTCTCAACCGTTGATTTTCTATTGCATGGTGCAATAGTCCTAACTATTGTACCAGATCTCAATCCCAAAAGCTATACTCAGAAACTTTCTGACTGAATCATTGAAGGATCTTTGGCTGACGCCACTCCAATATAATTTCCTTATTTTTTTGTAGGAATCATTACCTCGTCCAGTTAGTAGACGAGATCATCGACTGACGACCATTTTTGGCATCATAAAAAATGATGTCATGTACCTTTTTTGTCATCAACTATTGCATTTTTAGAGTTAATTCACCTAAAATGACATTGCTTTTTTGTCATTCAAAGTGATGTCCTTTCTGGTGGATTAATAGCAAGATTTTAATGGACATTAACAAAAGGGGCACATTAACACATAATAATAATAATAATAATAATAATAATAATAACTAGCCTCTGAGCACACATGTGAGAGGCTCTTCTATTTTTTGGGTAAGAGTTAATTTAGAGCATTTATTATAATTTGGGATTACTACATTTTCCAATCACAAAAAAAACCTAGGGGTGTAATGAGTATCATGTGTGGAGAAATAATTTTTCATCACACCCCTAGATTTTTTTGTGATTGAAAAATATAGTAATCCCAAATTATAATAAATGCTCAAAATTAACCCTTACCCAAAAAATAGAAGAGGCTTTGAGCAAGCGCATGAGCGCGTGCTCAGAGGCTAGTCAATACTTATATTGTATTTTATAAAGTACGTAACATTTTCTATGGAGTAGTAAATTAATAAGATTTTTGTTAAAGGAAATGGTCCTAAAAAGATCCTAAAATTTAGTAACTACCCATCCATGCTTTTTTTTTTTTTTTGGTGCTTTTTCCTATTTGGTGTTGTTGATGTTGTTCTTTTTTTCAAATTTTATGTATGACAGTTGTCATTTTTTTTCTAATCCTAAAATGTAGTTTTTTTAATCCTAAAATTTAACCATTTACTACACATCCATAACATAAGTAAATAAAAGCTTAAATTGAAAATTTTATGGCAAGAGATACACATTAATTGTATAAAACCACAATTGTATTTTGAGATTTTTTTTTTAAAATAAAGTATTAAATGGTGCTTTAACCTTAACAAAAGGCTAATACAATTGGGAATTAATGATTAGAAGTATCTAGAAAAAAAAATTGTATAAAAACTTCATGATTGTTTGTTGAGAAGAAAAAAAAAAACTATAAAGTATTATTAAAGGTGGTTTAACAAAAACCCAATAGGAATAATAATGAACTTTTATTTTAATTTGACAATATTGTTCTTCTAAATTTTTTATTGAACAAAAGTACACTAAATGTAGTTTAAGTTCATAGCAGTAGGAACAACATCCAAATTCACGTTTAAGTTCAAATTCACGTTTTCCTCTCTCTCTCTCTCTCTCTCTCTTTCTCTTTTAATCTCTTCCATATTTTGGAAAAAAAAAATACTTCTACTATAAAACCACTACTATAACTCCTCCATCCATATCCTTATATTTAGGCACTAACATATCTGATTTTGAAAGGAAAAAAAAAGGTTAAATTTTAGGAAAATTTAAAAGATTAAGGTGGGGAATTGGTGTGACCCTATCCTTATTTAAAAGTTTATACAAAAAAGAAAAAGAAAACCTACACGTTTAAAAAAAATCCCATGCTCTATCCATGAACTATTTAAAACAATCCCATTTTCTATCCCACATTTAAAAACTACCCGACCACCCTTTTTTTTAAACCCAAATTCACGTTTTCCTCTTCTTCTTCTTTTTCTTGTTCTTTTTTTTTTCTTTTAAATCTCTTCCATATTTTGGGAAAAAAGAAAAAGAAAAAAAAGACTCCTACTATAAAATTACTACTATAACTTCTCCATCCCTATCCTTGTATTTAGGCACTAACATATATGATTTTGAAAGAAAATAAAAGGCTAAATTTTGGGGAAATTTAAAAGATAAAAAATTTAAATTGAATTTGACATAGAATTATACAAATGATAAATATAGTTTCTATTTCAAAAGAAATTTTTTTACAACAATTTCTTAGATAACAACAACTTTATGTGAGGTTTAATACATATAATAATTCTTGTAAAATCTCTCACCCGAACTTATCTAATATTCCATTCCAATGACTCCTCAATGCAATCCAAAAAATTTGTGCGTACGTGAACTTGATAGAGATAAAAGAATTATGGTTAAACCAAGTATTAAAAAAAAAAAAAAAAAAAAAAAAAAAAAAAAAAAAAAAAAAAAAACTTTAAACAACAAACCAAAGTTAGCGTGTGTGTTATTAAAGATAATAGCATAAGTTTGTTAGAGTTTGTGTTTGATTTAAATTTTGATGAGATCATTTTTCCTAAAAATCCTATTAAAATTGTTCAAAATAAAGATAGAGATTTTTTAGAATTTAACTCTATCATGGACTCTTTAAAATCTTATCACCACATCATCAACTATTTAAATAAATAACTAATGGAGATCTAAAAAAAAAGGGAGTTAATGTGTCAAAATTACATTTAAAACAAAAAGAAAAAGAAAAAAAAAAAGGAGTTAACATTTCAAAATTACATTAAGAAAAAAAAGAAAAAGAAAAAAAAAAGGGAGTTAACATTTCAAAATTACATTTTAAAAAAAAAAAAAAGAAAAAAAAAGGAAGTTAATGTGATACATATATATTAAAAAAAAAAAAAAAAAAGTAGAACTCAAGGTTGCTACATACCAAAATAAAAAAATAAAAAAATTTAATCAACAAACCAAAGTTAGTGTGCTTGTTATTAAAGATAATAGCATAAGTTTGTTAGAGTTTGTGTTTGATTTAAATTTTGATGAGGTCATTTTTCCTGAAAATCTTATTAAAATTGTTCAGAATAAAGTTAAAGATTTTTTAGAATTTAACTCTATCATGGACTGTTTAAAATCTTATCACCACATCATCAACTATTTAAATAAATAACTAATGGAGATCTAAAAAAAAAAAAAGGGAGTTAACGTGTCAAAATTACATTTAAAAAAAAAAAGAAAAAGAAAAAAAAAGGAGTTAACATATTAAAATTACATTTAAAAAAAGAAAAAAAAGGGAGTTAACGTGATACACATAAAATAAATAAATAAATAAAAAGGTAGAACTCAAGGTTGCTACATACCTAAATAAAAAAATAAAAAAATTTAATCAAAAAACCAAAGTTAGCGTTCCTGTTATTAAAAATAATAGCATAAGTTTGTTAGAGTTTGTGTTTAATTTAAATTTTGATGAGATCATTTTTCCTGAAAATTCTATTACAATTGTTCAGAATAAAGTTAAAGATTTTTTAGAATTTAACTCTATCATGGACTCTTTAAAATCTTATCACCACATCATCAACTATTTAAATAAATAACTAATGAAGATCTAAAAAAAAGGGAGTTAACGTGTCAAAATTACATTTAAAAAAAAAAAAGAAAAATAAAAGGGAGTTAACATATCAAAATTACATTTAAAAAAAGAAAAAAAAAAAAAAAAGAGTTAACGTGATACATATAAAATAAATAAATAAATAAATAAGGTAGAACTCAAGGTTGCTACATACCTAAATAAAAAAATAAAAAAATTTAATCAACAAACCAAAGTTAGAGTGTGTGTTATTAAAGATAATAGCATAAGTTTATTAGAGTTTGTGTTTGATTTAAATTTTGATGAGATCATTTTTCCTGAAAATCCTATTAAAATTGTTCAGAATAAAGTTAAAGATTTTTTAGAATTTAACTCTATCATGGACTCTTTAAAATCTTATCACCACATCATCAACTATTTAAATAAATAACTAATGGAGATCTAAAAAAAAGGGGGAGTTAACGTGATACATATAAAATAAATAAATAAATAAATAAAGGGTAGAACTCAAGGTTAATACGTACCTAAACAAAAAAATAAAAACATTTAAAGCCAAAAACATTTGCAATGATGGTTAAAAAAAATAAAAATAAAAAAACTAAAAAGATTTAATGCCAAAAATATATACAATGATGGTTAAAAAAAAAAAAAAAACTTTTTTAAAAAGAAAAATAAAATACGAAGAAGGAAAAAAAAAGTGAGGAAGGAGAAGGAAATAGTAATTGATCATTTATATTTTGATCATTAATCAAGGAGTATTGCGGTAACTATTTTTATTTCAATTCCAAATTTTTAAATAAAATGTAAACAAAGGCTACTAAAGGAGGTAAGGGAAGCCATACTGTTTAACTGTTCACGAATGATTTTGAATGCTTCTTTTGTGGCATAAAGCAACCCTGTTTTTGGATTACAATACCTACAACATGAAATGACAATTCATTAAGAAGTACGGTGGTAGAGTATATGAAGGAACCATTCATTTCAAAATTACATTTAAAAAAAAAAAAAGAAAAAAAAAGAGTTAACGTGATACACATAAAAATAATAAAAATAATAAAAATAAAAAGAAAGTAGAACTCAAAGAAAGTCAATCATAAACAAAACAAAGGAAAATAAAGAGGAACTTGCAAAAGATAAAACCTGAAAATTTGTTGGAGCCTCTGATAGTAAATGTCTTTAATCTAAAGAAAAAGAAAAGAGAATGTAGAGCTAAACTAAATGTCTTCAATCTGAAGAAGAATGAGAAATAGAAACTGCAAATCGTAGTGAGTTTGTGGGTCTTAAAGTGTAAGTGTTTTAATTTACATATTTATCCCCGTTAGTTGAAAACTTGTAAGTGGGTATGATGAGGGTATTGTAAGCATAAAAAATGAGGAATCCAAACAAGGAAAGTCCCTTAAATATTAGTATAGATGATGATAATAATAATAATAACAATTGAATGGTATAATTGATGTCTGATGTGAGACATTTTATGTAAGTTGTTACTTCAAATATTATTTGCACTTTGCAAATATAGTATAACTAGTCGCTAACCCGTGCTATGTACGGGAATCTACCTATTTGTGAGGTAAATTAAAAAAATTTTAAAAAATCTTAAATTGATTAAGAAACTACACCATTGCACGATTTTCTCTTATATGACTTCAATTTGTACTATAATTTAATGAAAAAGTCATTGCTTAAATGTGCAATGACTTACAAAAAATGTGTCATTAACATTGTTGCGAAATTTAGACCCCGGTTGATAGAATTAACAAGTTTTAAACTCAAGTTTTTAATTAGATTTATTATGGATAAATCTTGTTAAAACAAACAAACATCAATATTATGTCAATATCATACACAACAGAATAGTAAATAAGATCAGATATGATGACAGAGAAAAACCAATGAAACAAACTAGTTTTACAGTAAAAAACCTGGAGGGAAACCTTCCCGAAAAGCAATTCACTATAGTAAAGAGAAGTTTCAGATCTAGTACAAAACCTTTGTCCCTAGACTTTATAATCCCCGTAGATGAACTTACAGCAGAAACCTTCAATTACTTTAGAACGTCTAAACTCCTCAATATATGAATGCCACCCTTTTGCATGGATCCCAGTACGTGACTAATTCTAGCAACTTGAAGATGTTGTTGGCTGCAAAGTTCTTCACTTCATCAATAATGAAGATCAAGAAGTACTTGGTTACAAAACTTTAAGGCACAAAAGACGCAGTAACTTCTTGCAAAGAGAATAAGGCATTAGGTTACTTTTTGCATGTGTTCTCCATGTATAACGGCTTTTAAAATAAGCCTTATATATGTCTAGGATTGTGAGAAAAGAAACTCTACACATACATGTCAGCTAGGGCCAAAAATCAGATATGGAAATTCTGATTTTGTAGATCTTGACAGATTCAGCTTTTGTCGAGATTCTGTCGAGCTTCGTTCTTAAATCTCGACAAATACTATTTCTGTCAAGGTATCTATCGAGCTTTAATGAACAACTTTTCTTCATTTGTTTCTTGGTCCAATCTTCTTGACTTTAATACTTGACTTGAACTCTTGTTTTTTGAAGTACTAAACACATCCTAGATCTACCCAATTACAAGTAAAGTGTATTTTGTCAAAGGATTAGCTAATTACATAAAATATGTCCTTGACATATACACATTACCAAACATTCTCAAATAATTCTCACTCATCTTTTCATTAATGCAAACCACCTAGAAAATACTTTAGGTCATGCACCGTTATAAATTTTTGTGGATTTTAAAAAAAAGAAAAAGAAAAAACGTATTCATCACTTCATCACTCTCTTCATTTGTACATTATCAAATCATGGATTGTCTTCAGCAATATTCTTGTCAAATCGTAATTTAGCATTAGTATAGGATATGAAGAGCCACTCAAACGGAAAAGTGCTTTAAGCCCCATTTAAGTGCGTTTTGAAAAAAAAGAAAAAAAAAAAGAGTTTTGTACTAAGAAAAAAAGAAAAGAAATTTAATCCTAAAATAACAAAAGAAGAGCTCATACCTCTACTCGGGTTAAAAAAAAATATTGGGGTTTTTACTGCTTTTATAGTGTTTATGATTAACCTCTCAAATTTGGAGATAAATTATCAACGTTTGAGTTTGAGTTTAAGTTGAATTTGTTAGAGAGATAGAGTTTCACTCCTTTTTAAATTTAGACTTTGGATGTTGATGTCAAAGATTAGTCCTCCTCGGGTTGAAGTTGATATTGTTAATTAAAAAAGTTAAATAATTTTGTTTAAAAAAATGATAATAATGTGGCAAACTCTGGAGAGGTGAATAAAAAGTCAAAGGCTTCAGTTATATATATATATATATATATATATACTAGTTGCTAATCCATGCAATGCACGGGATTATATAACTCTATCTATACATGCTTGGGGAGGATCCAAATGGCTGGAATGAGATTTTTTTCATTGCCATTAGCATTGAAGTACTTAAAGATACGTTCATAGGTACCTTTTGCATTTAATATAATTCTTAATTTTCATAGAGGCTCACCAAAATAGGAAGTGACACAATTTTTTATTCAGAGCCGTTTACAGAGCAATAATTTTGTATAAAAATGTGCAATATATATGCCCTGCCATAAAGGCAAAGGAAACTAAAAACGCAATACATATATATACACACTACCATAAGTGCAAAGCAAACTAACTACGCAAGAGTAATTTTTGAGCATGGTTTTAGGAGGCACTGATCCTGGCCGTCCAAATGATCTCTGCCACAACAATGACATTGGTTATTAGCTAAGGCTATTTAATCCATTCCGTATTCTCTAAATACTCGTATACAAAATTGGGGAAAGGTAATATTTGAGTTCAAAATCCCAATTCTATCAAAATCACATATGAAACAACAATGAACTCAATTCAAAAAAAAAAAAAAAAAGTCTATTTCTCTTATTTACCTCACACTTTCTCAGTAGCCAAACAATAAAACAATATAATAAAAACTCAACTTTGAGGCTTTGTTCTATTTAAACCAATTTCAATCTGAATTTTAATCCATATCAATCAAAGAAAATTGAAGCTTGAAAAAGACCATATAAATAATGTAGAAGATGCAATACCTTGTCATATAATGTCTTTCAAATCAACTTTCTTGTAGTTTCATGTAGATCAGAAACACAAAGAGAACTAAAATAGACTTAATTTTCATGGGTCAAATAATTTGGTTAAGAATTATGAACACAATCACTTATTTAACAAATAAGGGCAAAAGATCACATCACTATGAATAAAGTATTATTCTTTCAATTTGTGAATTAATTAATTGGTGGCATGCATGTTATGATATAGGCAAATAGTTCCAATGATTTAGAATTCCTAAGCAAATCTAAATATCCTCAAAAAGCTTATATTAATCTCCAATAGACATAAGCATAGCACTTACTAGGTTGGACAACTATATTAATAGACAAAAATTTCCCCAAAGCCAAAGCTTATCTACAAAAAAAAAAAAAAAAACAAAAAACAAAACTAAACAGTGAAACTTAGATGGAATTTTTGGAAATATTTTGAAGGTTTTGTTGAAATGTTTATCTCTATACCCCTCTCCTCATCGTTTAAAGATGGGAGATACTTCCAGTGATAGTGATGGTATTAATTATAAGGAAAATGCTAATGGATGCCCTTAGGGTAATGGTTAACAATCCATTTAAAGTAAGTTTTTATGGGAAAAGAAACAAAAGAAATTAATGTTTTGACAGCTTTTTTCATTTTTCATAAAAGTGGTGTTAAAACTTTCCTAAAATGGATTGTTAACCAGTTCTAAGGGCACTCATTAGCATAACCCTAATTATAAATATTCAAGAAATAACATTAATTACCAAAATATAATAGCAATTCACAAAATAAAAGAAAAACAGTTTTAAAAAAAAATCCACTAAGGGTAAGGCCATAACCACCATCACTACCAACTGTTATGGACATATTTATGTAATTGGCCAATCCTTTGACAAAATGCACTTTACTTGTAATTGGGCAGATTTAGGATGGGTTTAGTACTTCAAGAAACAAGTGTTCAAGTTAAGTATTGAAGCCATGCAAGTCTGACCAAGAAACAAGTGAAGGAAGTGCTGTTCTTTAAAGCTTGATAGCAATATCGATAGAAAGACATCTATCAAGATTTAATGTTTGTCGGACCGTGTGCCTTACCGATCCATCCAACGACCAATTGGTGAAGGATGAGGGGGTACAAATCTTTTATAGCATTCGATCGCAGACCAAGCTCGTTGGTATTGGAGCAAATTGTGAAATCCCTCCCTCACAATGCGGTTCCAACGACTTGAACCTATAATCTTGGCTCTAATACCACTTGTCGGACCGTGTGCCTTACCGATCCATCCAATGACCAATTGGTGAAGGATGAGAGGGCACAAATCTTTTATAGTATTTATTCTCAAACCAAGCTCATTGGTATTGGAGTGAATTGCGAAATCCCTTACAATGTTGAAGCTCGACAGAAGCTTGACACAAGCTATATCTGTCAAAAATTACGAAATCAGATTTTCTAGATCTAATTACATGCATATTCCTATGTATTTGTGTAGGGTTTCTTTTCTCACAACCTTAGACATATATAAGGATTATTTTAAGGGCCATCACAAAGTGATACAAGAACAATACATGCATTGTGTGACCGGAGGCAGAAATTACTCTAGTCCATCATTCTCTTTGAAGAAGCTACTACGTTTTTATGCTAAGGGTTTTGTAACCAAGGAGCTTCTTGATTTTCATTGTTGGTAAACTGAAGAACTTTGCAGCCAACAAACTTTTTCAAGTTGGTGGAGTTAGTCACATACTGGGATCCATGCATCATTGGTTAGTCACGTACTGGGATTCGTGCATTGAACGGAGAGATTGCCGCTACAATACAAGTCTAATTGGGTATTGGGGTAAGGGTTCAACTGTAGGTTATTATTTTGGGATAGGCCAAAGGGTTTGGTAAGATTCCTTATACTTATAACCGCTTGTGATTGATAATAGTGGATTCTCGGGAGTGTTGACCTTAAATTCACCCGGTAGGGTTTTTCTCGATGGTTTTCCCCATTCGTAAACAAATCACTTATGTCAAATTTAATTTCCGCTGCATTTAGTTATTTAATGATTTGTTGGTACTACCACGCTATTGCATGTAATTTGACTAGTTAATTAACTTGGGTAATTAATTAATTTGCAAGGGGTTAATTCATTTTAACCCAACACCAACAACAACCCATTACCTTAAATTCAGACAACCAAATCCACAAATGCATTTCAGACAAAAAAATCAGCTACATATTCACACCATCACTCCCCCAAAACACAAAACAGTCCACCAAATAACAACCCAATTCCTAGAAATTGAAATAGAAACAAACCTAGAAGCACAAATGAGTAACACTAACATATTATATATACTTGCACTGAGGTTTCTAATGCTCGGCAACCTCCATGTACTATGCCATTAAAAAACTTTTTTTTTTCTCCATTTTACAAACACAAAACCAAATACTTTGGTTGCATCCATTATCTCTAGCTTTCTTTTAGCATTTACTTCATCTATAGTTCGCATAAAAATCTCAACTATGTTGCCACAATCCATTAAAAAAACATTATTAATCACGTAAAATTTTAATGAAGTCCATATATTACCTTGTAGAGAGGTACATAATAGTCACATATCCAACTTCATAAGATCTATACATTGTTATAGATTCTGCAATTTTAAACACAATATATATTAGTAGGAAATTATCTAAAATTCAAATTGAATTAACCAATTTTTTTTTGAGAGAAAAAGAGAGAGGGAACATGTGATACTAATGAATCTTCCAAGTACTTAATGGGACTATATTAGTTGCTATCATCTAAGTTCTTGACACTTATAACTGTAGAATGAATCAAGACTTTTGGTTGTTATATTTTTAAGAAGTGTAAATGTTTGTTTGTAGATTCTAGCCACTGTTGCAAGTGTACTCTTAACTGATAAATTAGGAAGATGACCACTTTTGTTGGTAAGAATGGCAAAGGATATATTTTTAAGGCAATTATTTACATCATCAATTAATTGTTAATGAAGTCATGACATGTGCTTCAGTTGCTTCCTTTTAGGCATGTCATTCTTGTTTCAGGTTTCTCCCAAATCCAAATTTTCTATATCCTTATTTTTCAACTCTTTTCAATTATTGTTAATAAAAGAATCATCCTTGAAAAATGTAAGTTTATTATGAGCAGAACCTCCACCAGTAGAGCTCACTCCCATTTTGGCGTATATTGGGATAGTGGTAACACAATTTCTATGTCTCAGACTCTGTATCATTTACTTACATTCTTAAAATGCCACTTAAAATATGGCAATCTAAAGAGGTTTAAGTTTCTTGTATTCTTATTTCAACGCTTATGGCCTAAATATTAGTACCTTACAATACATCTGACAGTCTTCTTGGACTCGAAGCCCTTCTATTGACTTTGCCTATGGCCAAAATCATTGGCATAGAAAGTAGTCAATTTCTTGTGCCTTCAGAGTGTGCCTATGGCTATAATCATCGGCATGGCCAAGTATGCAATTTCTTGTGCTTCTTTTCCATTGTATCATAACTTATTCTTAAAAGAAGAAAGGACCTTAATACCTCCTGGTCATTAAAAATTTCCACTAATTTTGTAACATGTTAGGAAGTAGTTGTGCAAGTGACTAATATTTTTACTATTTAACACCACACCACACTCAGGGGTATTGTACAGCTTACTCAATAGGCATGGGAGGAATACCATGCCTCATTGTCTCATTGTCTCAGAGGTATGTAGTTTTTCTTGTTATTTACAATGAAGTGTACCTAAAAAGATCGTTAGATTTTTTTTTTTTTTGGTATTCAAAAAAAAAAAAAAATTAAAATGAGACACACTTGTTCAACAATCTTGAACAACCATACTAACCAACCAAAACCTTCAAAACAAAAATAAAATCACCACAAAATCCAATATAGCAGCAACCCCAATATAACATTTCTCAGTCGATCATATAAAAATCCAAAGATTATATTGCCCATTGAACTTGTTTACTGTTTCTTAATGTACAAAACTAACTAAAGTTTACAATACCCATATAATAAATATAGAAAGGGAAAATAAATGCAGAATAAATACAACAAAAACACCATATAGCAAACCAAAACAAACCCATAATCAAAATCAAATCAAAGAATCCTAGGAAATAGCAAGTTTACTAATGCGGCATAGTATTAGGAATTCAGTAATTCCCAAGGTCTCAACCCTCTGTAAGCTAGGAAAACATGATGTGAAATTAGCTGTAATGCAGATATGGTTACGTACACCTTAACCTCAGCACTATATAAAATTGTAACAAAAGAAACAAAGAAATGATTTTTTTTTATTAAAAAAATAGAACAAAGCAATAAAAAGGTAGGACTAATATAACCAAAGAGAAAAAATTTACTATGAAATTCTGTATTGATGATGAAAGAAACCCCAGGGAATGGGCAGAGATTAACAAAATAAAAATAAAAAGGTAGAGGAAAGTAACAAACCATGGTGGTGGCGTTGATAAACATCAAAGATTGAGGGAGCGAACGACGGCACGTGACAGAGAGAAAATGAGCAGCGATCAATCTAACATTTGTATGAATTTTAAGTAATATAATTTATTCAACAATCTAACAACTCTGATTAGCTAAGTTTGATTATACTTTTAGTAATATATAAAAGTATATCTTATCATTCAACAATTTTGTAAGTTATCAAATAAATTTAAATTGATTGAGAATAGTTTAGAATAATATTGTACTTGTTGGAAAAAACTGGTTTTGCATCTCATAAGTGGAAGCAACATAAGGATCTACTTCATTCATGAGAGATAACATATAACCTTGAATTCTAGAACAAAGAAAAGAAAGCGTACCTTGATGCAGTGAAATTCAAAAACAAAACTTGAGAATACCTTTAATCTTCATTCCAATTCCACATGGGGCCCAAGATGAATGGCCTCTCAATCAGTTCTTGTGTACGTTGATTTTCTTTTGGAAAAGTGTATTTCCAAGATCTTGTAGAGAAAAACTGTTTTTCTCTTCTTGTAATCATACGTACATAACTAACTATCTTGGTAGTTATTTTATTTAATAACTCTTATTAAATAAATAACTGATTATCTAATTGGGTTAGCCTTTTGGGCTAGCCTAATTGGTCTTAAGTGTGTGGCTTAGGATGGGACCAAAGGGACTAATAAGGCTCTAGCTCCAATGGGCCTCAGACTTATCTGTCAACTCTTGACAAGCCCAAAGTTGCCATTAATTATATAACAAATACTACTATGGAAATATAATTGCACTCTAAGCCTTATTAATAAATTATATCCCAAGACTCTAATATGATATCTTGACCCCTCCATGAAATATCCATAGTTAGCAAAGTCATAATGAACTGTCACTTTGTAAACAACTATTTTATTCCTTGAGTACCCCATTTAATCTTTTAGTTATTCATATTTATAAAATCTAATTTCATAAAATATGAACTTAGTAACTCTTTACTAAAGTGGCTGTCTCTGAATAACTAGTTTCATTAAACTTATCTTAAGGGGATATTTTGTGTCTCTATAGAAAGAGATTATGGATTCCATCTTGAGAATATGTGTTCCCTCAACACTACGTGTGGTTACCTAACATACTGAGGTTTTGACTGTTAAACCATATCTCACTCCTAATATATCAAAGTAACCTGTATTTCATGATCGGATTCACTATCCTCTCAGGATTGGGAGTCTATAAAATTAGAAGTCGTGAGATTAATTATTCAGGTGACAATTGTTAAGTGAATAATTAATCTTACAGCGGTCCAGTTCAATATGTCTTACACACTTAAGACTTATCAACGCATCAACTAGAAGTCTCCACTTCCATGATCGAAACAAACCATCTTAGTTGATCCGTTATAGTCTTCGCAGATGAAACGCCCAATTTCATCACCGACTATGAGCTATATTTTGAGTTTACAAGGAACTTGTGATTTATATCTTCTGTAGCTAAATCACATGAATCACATACAATTCATATCAAGGACTATAATAATGTCCCATTAGTTCATTTATAAATAGTCTCATATAATTAAACAATTTAATTATTTATAAAATGCCAATAAATTGAATTTTAGGGCACAAACCCTAACAATACCGTGATGTTATAGTTCATAATATAATAGATTAAAATTGATAAGATGTTTACGATTATTGTAAATTTAATAATATTATAAACAATAAATTTATAAAATTATGAACTATCAAATTTTTCATAATTTATTCACCAATGAAGGATAATTACCAATCAAAGTGAGATGCTTATCCATAAATTAGAATTGCAATGCCTCATCTCTCCTTTGCACCATTCTTCCTCATTCATTGGGCTAATAATCTCTTCTTTTATTTATTTTCCCTATATCAATATTCATGTGTGTAAAGTTGTAATTTACAACTGTGTATTTGTTGGCTTTCATTCCGTGCCAAATTTGATTGTAATTATGTTCAATCGTTTAAAACCCTGTATTTGTTGTGGGACTTGATGTAAGGGGTGTGTGAGAGAAAGAGTGTTGAAGACTCAAGCATTTGGAGAAGAGAAGAATTCTCGTGGGTATTTCGCGGGTATGTCGCGACCAAGCTTCCCGCGAAGTGAAACATGTGCCAGGCACATGCTGGAATGCGAAGAGTCATGCCAGGTGGAGACAACTGTGTCTCGCGAGTATCTCGCGGGTAAGGCCTTCCCGCGAGACACCCGCGAGACTAGCTGTTCTGCCAGCTTGTACTTTTTGAGTCACACCTTTTGCACCTCTACTATATATACCATCATTACCCACAATTGTTGAGGAATGCTTCAGAGAGAAAACCCTAGCCAAACACATTGGTAATTAGAGATTGTCTTCCCCACCTTCTCTAAACAATTTGCTTGTGGTATCTCCTCAACCATTCCCTCTTCATTGTCTATATCTTTGAGAGGTTGATAGCCCAAACACTTGACACACCTTTGAGAGTGCTGAGTGACGTTTTGGTGCTGCTGAGAAGCATAGGAAGAAGCCTTGAATGGCAGATGCAACATGGAGCTTGTTGCGGTATCCGGATAACTAGGACAAGACACGGTTCCGAGAAGCCTTGTTGGAGTAGGAGCTTGGAGGGCTTAGGTACATCGGGTAGACTAGGCTTGGAGGGTCTTTTGCTAATCCATGTATCCCAACTGATTGTCTAGTGGATCGATTTCCGCTTGGAGGGCGGCGGAGAGGTTTTTCGCCGAGTTCTTCGGTTTCCTCTTCGATAACACGTCTCGGTGTTATTTGTGTTTGCATCCTTCTTCCCTACTCTTGTTCATTTCATTTTTACTGCCGAGTTGCTTTAAATTATGGATTAGAGTAGTTGTTTGTTTATATGCTTGTGTTTACACTATTCCGCACTTGTTAGTAAGTTAGTGTAAAAACAACCAAGCCGTAATTTGAATTTGGGGGTCTAAACCGCTCGTGTGTTTTTCAACACATTTTCGAGCTTTCAATTGGTATCAGAGCGGGTACACTTGCTGAGGTTTAATTACCTAAGTGTGATCCTTGACCCTTCTTGAGATGGACCGGTCTCAATCGCTCAATGTTCCACCATTTTTTTATGGGAACAATTATGCATTTTGGAAAGTTAGAATGAGAGCATTCTTATGCTCTATCGATGATACCGTTTGGGATGCGGTTGAGATAGGTTGGACCAAACCGGTGACTCCTAAGTCCACTTGGGATAAGGCAGCCCTTGCGGCAGCAAATGCTAACAGTAAAGCTTTAAATGCTATCTTTTGTGGTGTGTCCCCTGATGAATTCCACAGGATATCTCATATGACAGTAGCCAAGGAAGCTTGGGAGATTTTGGAGACTACCTATGAGGGTACAAAGAAAGTCAAGGACACAAAGCTCCAAATGCTCACCACAAAATTTGAAGAACTCAAGATGAGTGATGATGAACCATTTGACTCATTCTACGGGAAGCTCAATGAAATTGTCATTGCTAAACTTAATCTTGGGGAGAAGATTGAAGACACTAAGGTGGTAAGAAAGATATTGAGGTCCTTGCCTGAAAGTTTTAGAGCAAAGGTTACAGCCATAGAAGAAAGCAAAGACTTGGACGAGATTAAGATTCAAGAGCTGATCGGGTCTCTCCAAACGTATGAGCTGGGATTGCCTTCCCATAGGACGAGTAAATCGCTTGCTCTTAAAACCATAAACGAAAGAATGAATGATTCCTCCGAAGAAGATGGAGTGGAGAAAGAAGTAGCATATCTTGCAAAGAACTTCCGCAAGTTTCTGAAAATGAAGAACAGTGGGAAACCGTTCAATAGAGAAAAGTTCTCTCCCTCAAGAGGTGATAATAAAGAGTTTAAGAGAAAAGAAGGAAAGGATTATCAACCTTCTCCAGACATTGTGTGCTATGAGTGCAATGGTCATGGACATCTCAAGAAGGAGTGTCCGAATTTTCTGAGGGGAAAAGGAAAAGCATATGCTACAACGCTCAGTGACTCTGAATCCTCTGATTCTGACTCGAAAGAGGGCTGTGACGGTGAGGGAAACTACTCCGCTTTCATGACTATTGCTCATGAAGATTCCTCGGACGACTTGGGTGCCCTTGAGAAGGAACTTGGTGAACATTCTGATTCAGAATCAGCTGGAATTGTGGAAGAATCAGACGTTGAAGAGGAAGAAAATACAACTAATCTTCAAGAGAACTACTCCTCACTTCTTGAGAAGTCAGGGGAATATGCAAGAATAGCTAAGGCAGCTGTGAGAAAAATGAAGAAAGCAGAGGAAGACTACCGAAGTCTCATGATCAGACATAAGGAGGCCAAATGCGAAATAGAAGGATTGAATGGTGAGCTGTCAGAAGCATACTTGAAGATCAGATTTCTTGAACAAGAGGTGGTGCAAGCGCAAGCCAAGATAGAGAGGGTCTCCTCCAGAAAGTTGGATGATGTTATCTCATCCCAAAAACATTCTTCAGACAAGTCCGGATTGGGATATACCGGAGGGAGTAGCTCATCAGTCAAAGCTACCAAAGAAGTGAAATTTGTGAAGGCCGTAGAACCAATTGTAGAGGAGGCTGTTCCTGAGAATGTTAAGGCTGAAAGGAAGAATGTAATTGAGCAACAGATGATGAATAAGCCCCGAAATCAAGCTGGAGGTAGACACGAAACCAGAGCAAGATCTCTTTCAAGACCTCAACGGGGTCCTAGAACGGATTATGTGTGTCACTATTGCGGATTGCAAGGACACACCAGACCCAACTGTCAAAAATTGAGGGCAGACAATAATGCAAGCATTCCTCGATCACGAGGAAGAAGGAATGACAATAGAGCTTGGGGAAGTGAGAACTCAAGAAGCCAAAATCGTGATCCCGGAGTGACAGATGTGATGAAGATGATCGGTGCCTTCACCACTTGCTTGGAGAGTTTCACCAGGAGGTTTGAAAGTCCCAACTCTCGTACCCAATCCGTCAAGGATATCACCCCAAACGCACGTGACGTGTGGGTGAAGAGGGGTACTCATGCATAAGCACTAGAATATGCCCATGCATTAATTCTTTCCATTTTTAGGGACATTTGTTGTTGCATTGCATCATGCATTACTTTCATGGTTTGCTCTTGTTATTGTTGATCTTTCCTTTCTTGTTCTATTTTGGGTGTGTTTCAAAAAATTTCAAAAACCCATAAAAATTATAAAATCTAAAAAGTTTGATCACTTTGTTGAGTTTTGTCTCAAATCATGTTTTGCCTTGTACCTTTGTACTTATGGCTTTGTGCATTTAACGAGCGTAGCTTGTCCCTCATGCTCTCATATCATAGTGGAAGAAATTCTGAAATCTATGTGACTGTTGTAAATAGATCTTCAACTTTGTCATGAATGATTAGTGAATGGTTGTGTTGATCTTGAGACATGCATAGACTCATGCCTATATATCTTCCCACTTTTATTTTTTCTTTGCTTAAAAGAGCTCTCTAAATGTAAATCTCCAAATGAAAAGAGATATAGAGCTGCAAAAGCCTGTCGCACAAACTAGTATTCGACTAGGAAAAAGGGAAAGCGACCAAAATAAAATGTATGATGCCCAAAAAGCCAAAGGCTATCTCATAAATTGAAATATCAAAAATTTCAGGAATCTTTCTCTAAATGAGATTCTCTTTGCTCAAAAGTTGCAAATGAAGTGTTAAGAATGGAGCCAAATGAAAAGCTTCAATGAATTGTTATCAAGTACGTGTGGGAGGTCATATATGCATGTTTCCATAATTGAGATAGATCACATAATCTAGTGCTAGTTGTGTATGCCTTGATTGAATTGATCATTGAAGCTTCACATTGGACCAAGGACTATCTCATTTTTGATATCCACACACATCACACAAGTCTATGTTCTATGAATGTCATGATCATTTGTGTGATTGTACTTGATTAAATGTGTTTCACAATGCTCAATCTTTGTTGATCAAATCCAAAAAGATTTTTGTGAGTTTTATTTGTTTTTGAAAGTGTTTTTAGACTTTCTTGTGTTTCTTTTTGGTCAAAATGAATTTTGTGTGTTTTTCATCAAAAACTAGTTCAGTGGCCTTCTCGCGAGAAGCTCGCGACTAAGAAGCTTCCCGCGAAAAGCTGTTTGGCAAAAACTGAGATTTTCTTAAAATCAGACAGAGAATTTCGCGACTGCCTCGCGACTGTCTCGCGACTTAGAGCTTCTCGCGAAAATTTTGTGCTTCAGTGGCACCTTTCGCGGTTGTCTCGCGACTGTCTCGCGGCTCCCTATCCCGCGAAAAACGCGTGTTTTCAGTTTTATAGGGCTGATGTGACAGTTTTTCAAAACATAAAAAACTTCCCTCTCTTCTTTTCTTCGAAACTCTCTCTACCAAAATCACTATTCCATCAAACCCCACTCCGAACCAAGCATTTTTCTGCATTCTCTTCTTCAAGGTATGTTGATTACTCACTTCTTTTTAAGATTTTACTTAGATTTTGCAGATTTATTGGTTAGGGTTTAGATAATTGGGAATTTTCGAAATTTGGGTTGTTTTTCAAAATTGAGTGTTGTTCTTGCCAAATCCTTGATTGGGTTTTGTTTAATGTGATATTGTTGCATCTGTGTTGGCCCCTTGTGGCATTTTAAAGTGTATTTAGGCATATTTTCACCATGTTCATGCATTGTTCATACTTAAAGTGTTGTTATGCACATTAGGTGTTTGATTGAATGTCTAAATGACATTGTTGTGCCCAATTGGTCTCAAGTGAGTCCCAATTTCAAGTTTTCCATATATCTTACCATGTTTTTGGTCTAGATTTGATCCTTAATCATGTGTGCTTTACACTTTGCACATGTTACACTCTCTTGGCAAACAACTAGGCATTCTTAGGCACACACTCATGCATTTCATGTTACACACACATATGCATTCACACAAACACACACTTGCACAATGATTTAATTTCATTCAAAATGTCTTGTTTTTCATTGCATTTGTGTTATAGGTTAATGATGTTTGTGGAATAGCTTGCTCTGTTGTGTTGGAAATGCTCTGTTTTTACACCTTACTCTGTTTTGGGAATATCTCACTAGGTGTAAACTAACTTGAATCTAATCAAGTTTTTATTCTTGTGTTTTGCACACATGTGTTCTATGTGTTGTGTCATCTTATGCAGATGTCACCCACCAAGCATGCCGGTACCAAGAAGAAGGGTCCCAAGCGTGCTCGTACTGACTCCGATAACTTCAAATCCGCAGAGGCAGATATGAAGTACAATGATTGCTACAAGAGAGCAACCATTGTCATGGAAAGGGTGGTGCAGTTGGAAGATCTTGAGAACACAGTCATTCCGGATGTGTTCAAAGAAAGAACGTGGACAAAGTTGCTAAATCCAGTTGGGAATGTCTACTCGGAAATTATTAGAGAATTCTTCTCTAATGCTGAGGTGGAAGATGATAAGATCCTTTGCTGGGTGAGGCACAAAGAATTTGAGATCACCAGGGACAGCATTCAAGACTTCCTGGAGATTCGTCCTCCCTCACAGCCAATGACAGTTCAATATGATGAGCGATTGGGGCATATCACGGAGATGATTTCAGCTCTTGGTGGGGTTCCAAAGAAATCCTCAATGGATACTCTCAAGTTCTCTCCAGAAATGAGAACTCTCAGCTACGTCATGATCCATAACTTGTATCCGGTCACCAACCTCACCACTCTATCGGCTCCAAGGACGAGGTTTCTCTACGACCTCTTCACTCACAAGGAGATTGATATCTGCAGCCACATCTTTCACATTCTGAAGAAGAGCATCACGAAGCAAAATTCCCGAACCATAATGCCCTTTCCCTCACTAATCATGGGTCTCATTGCCAAGACAAAGCTGAAATTCCCTAGTGGCCTCACTGTTGTTCAGAGGGATTATCCCATTGGTGCAAACACTTTGACTCGGAGCACAGCACACATTAAAGGCCCCAAGAGAGGTCCTCATCTCATTCCACCGCCTAGGGGTGCGCCTCAGGATATCCCAGAGAAGGGTGGAGATACTGAGGAGGAGATTGAGAGGTTCACTTCTGCTCCAGAGACTGCACAGCCATCATCTTCTGCTCCAGCACAACCACAGGGTCTCAGCAAGCTTGATCAGATCCTAGCCAAGATGGACCACATGTCTACAGTACTTGATACTCATGTGCAGCACACAGCGGATCAGTTTGCATACCTTCAGGAGCAGATCACTACCCTATCCGCTCAGATTCAGAGCTTATCCCCTACACATGGTTCAGACTCCGAATCCGACCAGTTTTAGTCCTTTGGCCATTCCGGTCAAAAAGGGGGAGAAAATTTTGAGGGGGAGCTGATGAACAAGAGCTTGCACAGCCTTAGGGGGAGCATAGCTTAGATACATAAACTATTGGTTATTGGTTATTGGTTTTACAGACGGGTTTACCAAGTTTTTATTTGGTTTATAGTTAATGTCTTACTGTTTTTAAGTTTATACTTCTGACACTTATGTTTTAACTTCAGTATTAATTTCAGTATATTTTCAGAAGTTTGTGTTTTATGTTCTATGCTTTGTGGCATATGTGCTATGTGGCATTTTGATTTGTACCCATGTTGCTTATGTAAGCTTTAAGGGTTTGTTGCATGCATAAATTTGTAGGTATTTGTGGTTTGTGCCATGCATTTGCTATACCATGCTAATGCAACCTTTCTGCATGTTTGCTTGTTGTTCAATGTCATGCATTTTACTTGTTGTTCAATGCCATGCATTCTACTTCAAGTACATCACTCTTGTGCCCTTGTAGGATTGTTCCTAGATGCATATACGTTCTATGCATTGGTTGAGTGATGAACACTCTTGTGCCCTAGTAGGTTTGTTCCTAGATGCAAATACTTCGAGTATTTCGCATTGGTTGAGTGTTGGAGTTGCAAATGATTCTCTTCAAATGAGCTTATCATCTTGCATATCCGGATTTTCATTTCATGTGTAAATGAGCATAGTAATTACTTGCATATAGTGATTACTTGTTTGATCTTGCCATGATCTAGTTTTTCTATTTCATTTAGCTTGATCTTGTATTTATTGCTCCATATGCATTTCAAGTTTTTCTACATGCAATGATATTAGTGTGTTGTTGTATTTCAGGAGATACTTGTTCATATGTTCAAGAGCTCATCAGAATCTAGAATTAGGTGTGAGTGAGTTTTGCCTTTGTTCCCAAACTCACGTTTAAGTCTAGAGTCTGTTTTAGGGTTTTGTCACGGAATAGCCAAAGGGGGAGATTGTAAAGTTGTAATTTACAACTGTGTATTTGTTGGCTTTCATTCCGTGCCAAATTTGATTGTAATTATGTTCAATCGTTTAAAACCCTGTATTTGTTGTGGGACTTGATGTAAGGGGTGTGTGAGAGAAAGAGTGTTGAAGACTCAAGCATTTGGAGAAGAGAAGAATTCTCGCGGGTATTTCGCGGGTATGTCGCGACCAAGCTTCCCGCGAAGTGAAACATGTGCCAGGCACATGCTGGAATGCGAAGAGTCATGCCAGGTGGAGACAACTGTGTCTCGCGAGTATCTCGCGGGTAAGGCCTTCCCGCGAGACACCCGCGAGACTAGCTGTTCTGCCAGCTTGTACTTTTTGAGTCACACCTTTTGCACCTCTACTATATATACCATCATTACCCACAATTGTTGAGGAATGCTTCAGAGAGAAAACCCTAGCCAAACACATTGGTAATTAGAGATTGTCTTCCCCACCTTCTCTAAACAATTTGCTTGTGGTATCTCCTCAACCATTCCCTCTCCATTGTCTATATCTTTGAGAGGTTGATAGCCCAAACACTTGACACACCTTTGAAAGTGCTGAGTGACGTTTTGGTGCTGCTGGGAAGCATAGGAAGAAGCCTTGAATGGCAGATGCAACATGGAGCTTGTTGCGGGATCCGGATAACTAGGACAAGACACGGTTCCGAGAAGCCTTGTTGGAGTAGGAGCTTGGAGGGCTTAGGTACATCGGGTAGACTAGGCTTGGAGGGTCTTTTGCTAATCCATGTATCCCAACTGATTGTCTAGTGGATCGATTTCCGCTTGGAGGGCGGCGGAGAGGTTTTTCGCCGAGTTCTTCGGTTTCCTCTTCGATAACACGTCTCGGTGTTATTTGTGTTTGCATCCTTCTTCCATACTCTTGTTCATTTCATTTTTACTGCTGAGTTGCTTTAAATTATGGATTAGAGTAGTTGTTTGTTTATATGCTTGTGTTTACACTATTCCGCACTTGTTAGTAAGTTAGTGTAAAAACAACAAAGCCGTAATTTGAATTTGGGGTTCTAAACCGCTCGTGTGTTTTTCAACACATTTTCGAGCTTTCAATGTGTCAAAAGAAAAATCAAAGTTCATATAATATCCCAAAATAGTATAGTGTAACTAAAACAATTCCGAATAGTTATTAGACAGTAAAAAGGGGTTAAACTCAACACAGATCAAACCAAGCAAAGCACTGCAAGTACATGTTTCATTCATAACAAGTACTTGCGGTAGAAAGAACATAAAGGAGACATTTATTAGGAAAAAAAAAATAACAACAAAGCTATAGTTCATTCCACAATTGACAAATTATCTACCAAAACCTATAAAGTAATCCACAATTAACAAATTAATTAACAAAGCAAAAGTCACAATTCACCAATGTATCTAAAAAGACCCTTCACAACTGATTGAGCTTCCATTTACTTGTGCTTCATTGTTTTTTTCTCCTTAACACCCAAATAGATGCTTAATTAAAAATTTTGAGAATATAATCCAACATGCAAAACCCAAAAATGTCCCTAAAAAATCACAAACTTTGTCATCCATAAAAAATAAAAATAAATCTGGGTATCCATAAACTTGGTCATCAAAAACACGAAATTTAAACTCTAATCAACCACTAATCTATCCAAAACTACTGTATTTGAAATTTCAATTAAAATTTTTTTTCAAATTTTAATCACATACACAATCCAAAATTCAATAATATCAATCAGAAAAATCAATTGGTACATTCAATTCAAAAGAAACCAATACTGAAAAAAACTCATTCTCGGCATCTTTTTGTTTGTGCCCTTTTTTTCGTTTTTCTCATCATTCAACCTTAATCAAAACCAATAACCCAAATGCCTAAATTAAATACCATAAACTCAATAACCCATATACCTAAATGAAAGACACTCAACCCAAAATAACAAAACTTAAATCATATTTAGGAGTAGAAATTCCAAAGAGAAATGCATAAATAACCATCTCAACACTAAAGCCCACCAATCATGTATATCATCTGTGCGCTTCGGCCTAGCAAAATTGTGATGTTTTGGCTTACATAATTGGGTATTTCTTTTCTCTCTTATATGCCCATGCATGCTATGCTTAAAAGAAAAATATGCAAAGAAAAATAAATGCAAAAAGAATCAAAATGCTTTTAATATGGTTGCAAGTGTGTTTCTAGGAGATGTGAGAGTTATAAGATGTACCTCAAAGGTGATAGTCCCCATAAAAAAATTAAGATTGTGTGTGAGTGTATTTGTTTTTCTCATGTCTCAAATCTTCATAATATGAGACACTTATGCACTCTTGCTTTGTGTCACACACAACATGCAAATTCTTTGCTACTCTTGATACATGTGCAGTTACAATGTGCTTACTAAACTGTCTTAACTTGTTTTTAAAAAATAAAATTGGTTAGACTTGTTTAGTATGTATATGTGTCTTTTGATCTAGAAATTCTTTACATCTAGATTTGAACTGTGTTTAAGTGCTTAACATGCGACTTGGATGCTTGTTTGAATAGCTATCTTGTTGCATTCATCTTGTGTATTTTTCCTCCCTTGGAAAACCTATCTTCTGTATTCTCAACAACTGCTCGATACCTTCTCAATAGTAGCTCAACACAAGTTTCTTCTATTAAGATTTCTAGATTTGACCTCGATAGCTAGGTCGATCCATCGAGCCAAATTTCTATGCTCTCTATCTGCTCGATACATTCTCGACAGATTCTCGATCCATCGAGATTTCTGGGTAGCTTTTCGATAGATTCTCGACAAATATCTCGATCTATCGAGGTAATTTTATGTGCTCTCCGCTAGCTCGACAACTTCTCGATATATCGAGACCCTCTTGCATGCATTGTGTTTCACATGTTTTGCATCTTTCTATTATCTTTTCATCCATAGCAACTTGTTTCACTACATTCATGCATTTATATGGATTCCTTGTGTTCCTTGATCATCTTAGATCATCTTTATGTTTTTCAGGTGAAACTTTATAGCTTCTTGTACCCTTTGTCAATCATGACAAAAAGGGGGAGAAAATGTGGTTTCTTTTTAAGATTCTACAAGTTTGGGGGGGAAATGCATGCCTTTGTAAGGGCGAGTGTTTAACTCCTTGTTGTTTTAGAGCTTCTTTTGGCTTCTTGTACACCATTTTTACATACATTGTGCTTAGCTTTGAGATATATATATATATATATATATATATATATATATATATATATATATATATATTATGATGTATGTCTTCTTCACCTATCTTTACATGTGTTGTTTCTTCTCTATCTTTATACGCATGTTTATTTATGTATGGAATCTTTATTTCTTTGTCACACATGATGCCTTGATGATTTTTGTTTAAGTGTTTTGGAAAGACAAGTTATGAAAGTCTACCATGCCGTGTACTCTTTTCTTGCAAAGTTTTTCAAGAGTTTGTAGTAGAGATATATTTATTTTGTAATACAACAAGTGGTTATGACTTGAGTAATTTAAGACTTCTCTCATGATTAGTTGTTTTGTTGTGGTTTTGTCACGGGTTGCCAAAGGGGGAGATTGTTAAGGACATATTTTATGTAATTGGCTAATCCTTTGACAAAATGCACTTTACTTGTAATTGGGTCGATCTATGATGGGTTTAGTACTTCAAGAAATAAGAGTTCAAGTCAAGTATTAAAGCCATGAAGATTGGACGAAAAAACAAGTGAAGAAAAATTGTTCATTAAAGCTCGACAGATACCTCGACAGAAACAGTATCTATAAAGATTTAAGAACAAAGCTCAACAGAAGCTGAATCTGTTGAGATGTACGCAATTAGAGAAACTGTTCATTAAAGATCGATAGATACCTCGATAGAAACAGTATCTATCGAGATTTAAGAACAAAGCTCAATAGAAGCTGAATCTGTTGAGATGTACGCAATTAGAATTTCCAGATCTAATTTTTGGCCCTAGCTAACATGTATGTGTAGGGTTTCTTTTCTCACAACCCTAGACATATATAAGGCTTATTTTAAAGGTCCTTATATATGGAGAACACATGCCGAAAGTGACCTAGTGCCTTATTCTCTCTATAAGAAGTTACTACATCTTTTGCACCTTAAGGTTTTGTAACCAAGTACTTCTTGATCTTCATTGTTGATGAAGTGAAGAACTTTGCAGCCAACAATATCTTCAAGTTGCTGGAGTTAATCACGTACTGGGATCCGTGCAAAAGGGTGGCGTTCATATATTGAAGAGTTTAGAGGTTCTGAACTGGTAAAAGGTTTTTGCTGTAAGTTCATCTACGGGGATTGTAGAGTTTAGGGATAAAGGTTTTGTACTAGATCTGAAACTTCTCTTTACTATAGTGAATTACTTTTCAGGAAGGTTTCCCCTTAGGTTTTTTACTGCGAAACTAGTTTGTTTCATTGGTTTTCCTGCGTTTGGTCTATGTTTACACTATACGGATACGTACGGCATTTGCACTGACATGACGACTAACTGCCTTAATCAGCTCCACAGACGAGTTTTGGCCACCAGACCTCACAATATCAAAAGCACTAAATGGAGTTTTATAGAAATAGAAAGGGCGAAAATACTATCTTCGTCCCTCCATTTTTATCTAATTTTCACTTAAGTCTCTAGTTTTTATTTTTATCTCTTTTAGTGTGCTCCATTTACCATGTACATTATTTTTCGTTAATGAGATGATTGTAGAGACCAAAATAGAACGGTTTTTTTATTTTGGGTGACATACTAAGAGCTGACGTGGCTATAAAAATAATAAAAAAATGTTATTTGGCATTAAAAAAAATGACACATCAGCATCTAAATTTAAAAAATTAATTTATCAATTTTAACTAAATAAAAAAATAAAAAATAGAATTAAAAATAAAAAATCACACGAATTGAGATCTAAGTGTATCTTAAACAAGAACAACAAAAATACCAACCCAGATTTAAATACAAGAATAACATTTTCCTTTTTAGTCTCCTTTTCATCCCCTCATTTTCATTAAAACCCACACAATCCCATCCTCTCATTTTCATTAAACCCACACAATCTCAGCCTCTCTCAGTCTCTCTTTTCCTCTCTCAAATAGCCCGATCCGAACCATCCTCTTTTTGTCTCTCACTCTCATTGAACCTTCTCTACCTCATCCTCTCAAACCCACACCCCAAGCAAACATGAGCAAGAAGAAAGCAACAGCGGTGGCTAAGAGAGGAGGTGGTTTTATTGTTAGGTTTGAGGTTGATTTTGTTTGGGTTTGATAGTTTTGAATTTGAGGTTGCAAGTGGTTTGGTTTTGACTCTAAGATTTGGATCTGAGGTTTGTGTTTGGTTTCTCAAAAAATAAGAAAATTTGGGTTTTGAGTTTTGTGTTTGGGGGCGAAAAATCTGGGTTTGGGTTTAGTGCTTGGGAGTCGAAAATCTGGGTTTGATTTTTGTGTTTGATGATTTCATGGTGTGGGAGTTTGAAATATGGGTTTGAGTTTTGTGTTTCGGCCTATCTGGGTTTGAATTTAATTTTTGAATTTGGGATTGAGTTGAATTTTTTAGGTTTGTGTTCTTGTTCAAATGTTTAATGTGTTCATGTTTAATTTATCAATTTTATATGGGTTTGTCAAGAATATTGGCATGAATTCTGATTCTAGGTTTTGGCTCTAAGGTTCAGATTTTCTGGGTTTTAAATTTTTTGTTCAACTTCTCTAAATCCATGGTTGAAGACCCATGGTTGAAACCCCATGGTTGAAGACCTATGGCCAAAACCCAGCTTAACCAAAATCTCATCTTCTCTCGCTCTCTCTCTCTCTCTCTCTAAACCCAGATCGGTAGTGGAGCCGAATGCCAATGATGGTCACTGTGGTTGAATCTGACCAGCTTATGATTGGCTTGTGTTTTGGTGTATTTTATTGATGAGGATTTGCTTTGGGTTTTGGTATTGTGTTTTTGATCTAACCATGTTTTGGTTTTTTTTTTTTCAATTATTATTAAGTGTTTTGGGTTTTGTTAGTTGATTGTGTTACAATATCTGAGTTTAATCATGGTTTCGTATATGTTTTTTCCTGTTTGGATGCTATGAAAATGGAAGAAAAGAGAAGAAAATCTTGAATTTTAAATTTTCTGAATTTTCTGGGCAACCATGTTCTTGGGGGAAGAACATGAAGAACAATTATTATTTAAATAATTAAATAATAACTAAAATTGTATTTTATTTTAAAATAATTAAAGAAAAGGAAAAATAATGATGTGGCTTTTTTTAATATTTAAAATGTTGAGTTGTGTATTCCATTTGCCACGTAGGCTATTTTCTGTTAGTGAGATGACGATAGGGACCAAAATGGAACGGTTTTTGATTTTGTGTAATAAAAGCGATAAAAATAAAAAGTAGGGATCAAAGTGGGAATGAGGTGAAAACGTAGGGACAAAATAGTATTTTCGCCAATAGAAAGTCTAGGAAACAAATTTTGTGTCATAACATTTGCCGCAATTCATTCAAAAAAATCATTTACCACAATTCTTTGTTTTGAGAGAAACATTTGTTATAACTCTGAATGGTAAAGAAAATGTTGTGATATGTGTAAATAATTATCCATTATTGATTATTGATTATTTCAATAAATTCTGGATAAATAATATGTTGATTAAAGAACGGGTATGTAGTGGATTTCAGTTAGTTTAATTTGTAAAGTTTCTTATCATTCAATAAAAAATTTGTTGTGCAAATCTCACTTTCACAAAAACTAATTGGTATTTCTTATCATCCATGATGAAGCCAAATTCATCAGTTCTCAGGTTTATCCAGATGGAGCATGACCAAATGACTCCAGATTCCTGCATAAGACTAGAAATGGGGTTTCTCTTGAAAAGGTCACTGTCGTAGTGCTAGCCAATGAGTCTCCTATGGCAAAGTCAAGTACTGAGAGATGAAATGACAAAGAACTAATAATGTTATGATATGTGTAAGTACCTTTGTTTGAGGTTTGATGTAGTTTATATAGATACTTGCTTTTCTAGCTGTTGGAGGTCTTCAATGGGAGCCTTAATGGCTTGGGTGATGCCTCTGGTGGTTTAATGTGGTGTTTTTAATATCTGCCCAACAGTCATTCTAGCTTTATTTGTCCGTTTAGTAAAAGAAGGTGTATTAAATGCGTATTTATGGCTCGTTGATCATCCAAAGGCCTTTCTAAACGATGATATTTTCTTATTTCATCAATCCTTATTTAAAATCATGTATTTCACTCCCATAAAATAAAATAAATTTTATGGAGTCTAAAAGAGACCATCACAACCCACAAGGAATAACCCCAACATTCGGCGGTGTAAACTGCAAAAGGATCTTGCAAGGATGCAAAATCAAAATGGTGGGGGCTTTTGTAAATGATATAATTGTACAATGAATTATTATTATTATTATTAATATTTTTGAGTTATGCACAATGGAAAATTAGGAAAAAAAATGTTTAAAAACATTTTCAACAAGACCTAATTTTAAAAAAGAAAAAGAAAATGTTTGGGATTACATCATGTGAGCTTAGTCCAAATAAGTAAGAGCATTAACATCAAAAATGAGAAAATTTCTAAATATCTATTTTAGCACCAAAAGCACGAAAAAGTCCTCAACATCAAAGTTTCCAAACTTAAATTTTTTTGGCACTTAGCTACAGTAGACTGTAATCTTTGACAGTCCACTGTAGCTAGATGTTATACATAAATAATATTATTTTATTTTGTCTTTCTCGTGGGTCTTTCATCAGCCACTTTTCTTTCTTTTCTTTTTCCACTCATCTCCATCTCTCTCTCACCTCTCATCTTCATTTCTGTCTCACCACCAAGAACATTTTTTCTTATCTCTTTTCTTGCTTAAGGATGTGCGGTGAGTTTTGAGGGTTGTGAGAGTGGGTGGTAGCGGTGGTTTTTGGTGGGTCTCACACAAGGTCGTCAAAATCGGGATCTTACGTAGGATCGTTGAAGGTAGGTGGGATCGTAGATCGTAGGATCGGATCGTGAATCGTAAGATCCTACATATTTTTAGATTTAAAGCAAAAAACACGTTGATAATGGCTTTGTATGTTGAATAATCACATAAATTATAAATTCATCTATAAAAAACTTAGATTTTCATCATATGATGTAATTTGCATGTCATATATCGCTAAGTCTATACTAACGAAACAAATATATTTAAGTTTTGACCTAACGTATTTCAATAAATGTTTAATATTTAGCAAACAAATACCAAAATATTTTTCAAAACATATGGAAAATATTTTCCAAGTTCTAAGTTCCAAGTTTGAAATCCTAAATAAATTAGCAAATGGAAACTAGCTAACTACAATATGAAATCCAAAAGTAAGATGAATATTAAGGTGAAGTGAACATTTAATTATTCTCATTCTAAGATTCTTATAACCACCGTCCTAAATTCCTAATCATCATCATCCATTTCATCATCTATGTAAATATTATATATTTGTATACTAGAGTTACAAAAGACACCAAGATACAATTTCATACTCAACTATTCAAGTTATACCGCTTAGCAACAATAAGAGAGCATGCTCAAAAAAATTAATCAATCCATACACAAATACAAGCATAACTGATAAAATTATATACATAAAAAAATATTTTAGTAATATTAGAGCACAAATTTATTATTGATCAAATAAATTTAACAACATTTTAACTTAAAAGGTAACAAAGTCAACATCAAATTCTTCATTTAGAATTGATGAAGCATTCCTTTATTTAATTTTAAGTGAGCTAGCAATTAGAAAACATTTTCTTAGGTTAACATAATTTTATAAAATAAAAAATAAAAATCCATACCATCATAATATAAAAAATAAAAAATAAAAACCCTTAAAGGTTCATCAAAACAAAAAATTTATCCCATAAAAAAAAAAAAAAAAAAACCAAAATTTATGTTTTTGGTAGGATCGGTAGGATCCCATACGATCCTATACGATCCTACACGATCCTACATACGATCCTACCATTTTTACGATCGTAGTACAATTTTAAACGTTTTGGTGAGGTGAGATCGTAAAATCGTGCGATCCTACGATCCGGATCGCGATTTTGACAACCATGGTCTCATAGTGGTTTAGTTCGTGGGTGGTGGAGTTTGTGGTGGTTGTGGTATGGGCGTTAGGGTTTGTGGTGGTTGTGGTATGGGTGGTGGGTTTGTGCGGTTGTGGTGTGGGTGGTAGGTACGGTTGGTGGGTTTGTGGGTAGTGGGTAGTGGGTGGTGGGTTTGTGGTGGTTGTGGTGTGGATGGTGGGTTTATGGTGGTTGTGGTGTGGATGGTGGGTTTGTGGTGGTGATGAATAAAAAAATAGAAATAGATGATGAATAAAAAAAGAATATTTAAATGAAGTGATAAAAAAAATAAAAAATAAATAAAAAAAACCTTTGATATTGAGAGTATTATAAAGTGAGGTGTTAAAATAGATAAAGTAGTGTTTTGAGTTGCTAAAAGCTATATTTTCTTTGATGAGTTATTTTCTACACTTTGCTAGTTTGTGCTATGTAGTGCTTAATTGTGTGAGTTGTTTATAATCTTTAAACATATGATCTTGATTTTGATGTCACATAGATTGATCGTAAGGACTAAAAAATCCTAGGAGAAAGGTATAAATAACCATCTCACCACTGTTACTTGCCAATCATAAACACCTATGTGCAAATCATAAAAGCCATGCTCGGTAAAGTGTCGCACTGGCATAGCAAAATTACATAAGGTGTTGAATTCAAAAGTATAAAAGTTGAAAGAAACAGAAAAAAAAAAAAAAAAAAAAAAAAAAAAAAAAAAAAAAAGCAAAAAGCAAAAAGAATTAAAAAAAAAAAAATGCTTTACATGATTGCAAGCGTGCTTTCTAGAAGATGTGAGAGTTATATAATATAACTCCTTAGGTGATAATCACTTTCAAACCAATGTGATTGATGACGTAGAAATTTGTTTTAATTACTATCTACATATCACCTGTAATGTGCTTTGTACACTTACTAGTTGCACCTACTATAGGAAAATCTTTGCTAAATTCTGTACATATGATTGTGTGTTGACTAATCTGGTCATCTGTAATTGCATATGAAATGATGTGTAAATGCAAATTTTTGTTTTGGTTGGGAATTTGAAGAAAAATGTTTTAGAAGTTTAAATTTTGTGATTTTAACTTCTTCATTGGTTTTGATATATGCATTTAAGAGGCATCATGTTTTTAAAACTTTTCTGGATCATGTTCATTTGCATTGAGTCATAAAAGCTGCTTTCAAGTTGTTTTTCTACATAAAATTTCCAAATTTTAAAGTTTTTAAATTTTTAACTGTTTCGACCGATTGAAAATGTGATCTTTTGTGTTCAAAACTCTCTACCTCTCTTGATTGATACTCGATTGATGTTCAATCGATCAAAACTGGAAAATTTTCAATTTTTTATGTTTTTAATCGATCAGCTTGTTCATGCATTGCACATATAGATTAGGACATGCATTGCATTATTTTCTTTATCCATCTTGCATTTTTGCAGTCATATCTCTCGTTGTTTTCACACATAACATGCATATGGTTTTGCCAAATTGGGTACTCAACTTGATTTAAAAATTGATTAATTAAATTTTTGAGTTCTATACATTTTAGTATATGCTACTTTTCTAGATGTGTGAACTGCTAAAAATTGATTTTTTTTTTTTTTTGAAATATGATGGATAATAAATGTGCAAATATTTTCTCTAAAACACATTGCATGCTAAATTATTATATCATTGAGATCTATATTGTATAGACTTAACTGAGTGTGCCTCGAATGTTTGCATGCATCTGTTTATAGGTCACATAGTGTCAAGTTTGAATATATTGAAATATAGAATATTTGTATTTATATGTATCCTTTTTTTTTTTTTTTTTTTTTTTTGGTTTGTGTCTTTTTAGTTTTCTCCACCTCCTAAATTTTCCCCAAAATTGTTTTTCCCAAAACTTGTTTTGTTTTTCCTATTTTTATAGGGGGAGAAAGTTTTTTTTTTTAAACCTATGTTGGTTTTAGGGGGAGTTGTCGCTATTTTCTATAGAGCTGAATTATTTTGTATCCTCTTGATTCTCTATTTTCTCTACCTTTTGATTGGGTTGTCTTTGTCAATACGTGACGAAAGGAGGGAGAAATAGATAAATGTTGGGAATCTTGTTAAAAAGGCTTTTAATTGTTTTATTTAGGGGGAGATGAAATTTCTTTTGAAAGGGGAAGAAAATAACAGTTTTTTCTTTTATGTATCTAACTTAGGGGCAGAGTTAGTTTGTTTTAGTTTGATGATTCATATTGTTTATCTGTTTTTATTTCCATACATGCGTTGATGTGCTCTTTTCAGTGTTTCAAGAAAGGCAGGTACATTCTGATCAAGATCTTCTACACCTTTTAGAAACTTTAAGGTTTGAAGTCTTAGATTGGGATTTGTGATGTACTTGGGCAATTTATTGTAATAGGGCTGTTCTTGTATTTAAGCATTTCATTTTGTATGTAAGTTTTGTCATGGATTGCCAAATGAGGAGATTGTTAGGTTCTAAAAGTTTAGAACAATTGGCAAACCGTGAGCACAAACTTGTCTAGATATAGATTCCTAGATTTATAGGTTTGATTAGACAATGCTCAAGGTGTTACAAGTTAGAACACAAGAACATACAAGCTGCATAAAGAAGAATTCGAAACATGCTAGATTTGATTGATCGAAAGACAGCTTCGACCAATTGAAAGACGGGTCTGCAGAATTTTAATTAAGCCTAACTGCTCATTAAGTGATTAGGGTTTCAAATCTATTTCACATATTATTTAAAGGAAACCCTAAGGCACGTTTTGAGAAGACTTTGGAGGTGCTCTTGTGAGATCTAAAAGGTATTATGCCTTCCACTTTCAAAGTCACTACCGAAAATCATTCTCATACCATTAGAACTGGTAGATCTGAAATTACTACAACAAGATCAACAACTACTAATGATCTAAACCTTCAAAGGTGGTCTTGGTGTCATAAACTGGAGAGGTTGTGTTGCTAAACCTTTAAGTGAGGTTTTAAAGTCATAAGCATGGGTGCTTATGTGGTGTAAATCCAAGAGAGAAGAAGTTCGTGGATTCGGAACTTGCACGTGGTCGTATCAGTAAGTTACTACTGGAGGTAGCAATAGATTTAGGGTTAAATCTTTTGTAAAAACTTTGATTCTCTATAGTGGATTTGTTTTACCTCAAGGATAGTTAGGTTAAATCCTCCCCAGGTTTTTTACCTTGAAACGGTTGGTTTCATTGGTTTTCCTGAATAATCATATCGTTATTTTATTTATTTTTCCGCACTTCATGATATGATTTATTGCTGTTAAACCTAGATCTGAATAATAAACCTAAGTGGTAACTTGGTTAATTAAGTAGGTTAAATAATATGAGTGTTCAGGGATCTAAACAAACAATCATATTAATTTATAATATTAATTCAACCTATCATATAAAATTAGGAAAAATTTAATGAATGCACTAAGGACATTAATTTAAGAAATATTTTAAAAAACATTTTACGGGAAAAAATAGATTTTTTACAACTTATTATATTTTCTATAAGAGTGGTATTAAAAGTTTCTTAAAATTGTCAATTAACAAGTGTCTTAAGGACACCCGTTAACTGAACCCATAAAATTAATGTTAAAATCAATAAATTAATGGACAGGTTACAAAAATAATGAAAAAAAATAATCCTAATAGAAGACTAGATGTTTACTTGCATTGTCATATTAAACCTCTTAATTCTTGAACCTAGAAAGACTAATAAAGTCTTAAAAAAAAAATTAAAAAAAAAAAAAAAAAAAAAGAAGAAGAAGAAGAAGGACTAATACAGATTTTTTTTTTTTTAGGATTCTTGTATTCATAAATTAATTGTAGGTTAAATTACTAATTTAGTCTTCCAACGATTGGGAAAATTTTATTTTTTTTCCTTCAACTATTTATCAAGTCAATTTAGCCATCAATTTTTAAAATAAAGTCATTGTCATGCTTGAATTTTAAAAGACTTGATAGTCAAAGTCAACTTAAATTTCAAATTTTTACATTTTTGAATAATAAAATTTTAAGTTGTTATTGGTTTTAATTTCAATTTACCACTGAAATTACTTTTTTTCCATCAATAACAGCTTGTAACAACCTGCCACTTAGAATTTGTTATGAAAATATTGTGAACATAGCATTTCTAAAAAAATGTATTACACTTTCTCTAAAATTTTATTTTTCTCTCCATTGGCTTCCATTAATCAGTTCCCTCCTTTGCTGATTGATGGGATTACACCTCGTCCACCTTCACTCATCCTCAATTAACTTGTCTAAATAGTAATGAATGAGATGAGGAAGGATGAGTATCCTTGATTTGGAAAGGCACAATTCTTGTACATGAACATAAGAGCAATATCCACATAGAATTTGAAGAGGAGAAAAAACAACATTGTCCATGTAATGGGCGATGTGGGCGCAAAAGCCCGTGACGAGCTTTGGGTTTCCCCAAATCTATGGGAAGTATGCCCTGGCCTAGGGTGGACCATGGCAGAAGGTTTAAATGGAGTCAGTACCTAGATTAGGTCTAGGAACCATATATATAGCGCCCTTGTTAATACTATCATGATAAATCTTATCAAACACTAATAACGTTTTCCTTTAGCCTCTAAGTAATAATGACATAGCTTTGAAGGGAGGTTAACATTAAACTTAGTCTAGTGTACACCATTGCTTGAATTCTATGTGAGTCGCTAAGTAACTCCATGGTAGTGTGGTCGTTCTTAATGTAAAAACACATGTAATCCATCATTAAGAAGTTTAGTCTGTAGTACCATGAATTAAACACCCTTAGAAGGGAGCAAGGCATATATGCAAAGGTGAGGTGCTTAATCATACTACTATAAACCGATAATGGAGGTCGTGAGATCCAACTCTTGTATCTCTCTCCCACTAGATGTTTTAAAATAAAGGTTTTTAATTAGAAAAATTGTGTAATCTAATTATACACTACCTTGCACTTTATCCATTTGAAAACACTTAGAAAAATTCAAAATTCTCAATTTTCGATCAATCAAAAAAATATAAAAATTGTCACAAAACAGTCTGCCTGGCTTGATTGGTACTCGATCGCTTCTCAATCGATAGAAAAAGAACATTCAATCGATAGACTAGCAATCGAATCAAACTTAACAATCTGCCTGGTTCGATTGGTACTTGATTGCTCCTCGATCAATCGAATCAAATAGATTGGTCACTATTTCACTCAATCGATCGAAAGAAATTTTCAATCGATCGAAATTTAACATACTTAAATTCAAATTTAAACAACA